>CH002320.1:43643-61450 GCA_000149265.1 Ciona savignyi
ATGCCATGCCTGTCAATCGCGTTTGACGAAAAAAAAAAATAAAAAAAAAAACAGCTGAAAGAAATATAAAAAATAAAACAACAAAAACTCTCTTTAATGTTGCAGCTATTATGTTTGGTTTAGCTGATAAAAACACAATAATTACTCCTTTTGTGATAAAACTAAGAAAATGATAATAAATACCTGTGTATTATGAGTTTAAGCTAAATCAATTATTGCATTTTTCCACCTTTATTATTTAACAATGGAATAACAAATAGGTTTAGACTTTGAAAAACTTTTTTAATAAAAAAACGATAAATTAGTCAATTTGCCTATTTAGTATTTTTATATGGAATGTGGTTAATTAAGGCATTTTATACAGACTTTTTTGGACTTATTTATACACAGACTCTTTTAGACTAGTCCATAGACATATCACATGTGCACAGCCATGTTTGTTATTTAGGAACTAGCATTGTTGTAGCATTCCTTCAAAACTAACGACAAGGAGTTGAGTTTCTGGTACCCGGTGTACAGCTTCGCTTGTTCCTCGTAGTTGGTTGATAGTTTGTGGAGTGTAGATGGGTGGATACTGGGTGGGTTTGTGTATGGTTAATCAGATTGGCACAGATGGACAGGTGGTGTGGTTATAAAGGTTGATTTGTGTGGAAATGTTTACGGTAGTGACTTTGGAAATATGGCGCAGGTGGACAAGTGGTGTGGTTATCAAGGTTGATTTGTGTGAAAATGTGTATGGTAGGTGGTAAAAAAGAAGTTGTAATAGTATTGCGGCAACTTACTTTTCAATGTCACTTGACACGGCCAATGCCTGAGAGGTTGTCCATAAAGTTTGCAAGATATCGAGGCAGTCATGTAAAGTTGGGGAACTCCCTTCATTGCTACTCACTGTAAGAAATCTGTGGGAAAGAAATAGGAATATTACATCTCTCACAAGGCACATATAACTATATAATTGCTTCCAAGGTTAATTTTAAAATAATAGTAATTTTAAAATAATACGATTTTCTGTGTGATAACGCCCCTTACGTTCTCCCATTCACAGAATTAAAACATAAATAGCACATCCCATTTCTACGGTCACAACATACTAATAAAGCTTATTTGAACTGTATTATAAAGGGAGGGTTGAAAAATAGATCACCACCCTCTAATTAAAGGCCACCTAAAAACAAAGGGTTAAATATAGTGCACCGTGGTGCTCAAATAGAGGTTTTACGGTAATCAACTATTTCATCAAATTCACAAAAATTCATTAATCACCCCCACCTCTCAATAGCAGATGCTAAGCTGTCAATCAAAGCCAGCAGCATAGGTAGAACATGAAACGCGACGGTGGGTTGTGGTGGGGGATGGCTTGGCCCCTGATCCATGTGTTGCACCAACTCCAGTGGACCCACGTTTTGTATGGAGGGTGAGTCGAATCGCAGACTGCAGAAGATCGCACCACAGTGTTCAATAATCGACACCCATACCTGGGAATCATGGTGTTTGTGGGTGTTTGCATGCAGAAAAATATAGCGGCATTTAAAGGGGTTTAAAAAAATAGTGGTGGTTCACAAGTGGTTGAGACTATCTAGTTCTTTTAATGTGGTAGAACTGTTAGATGCATATTGTCTAGTTGTCTCAACAAAGAGTACTCATATTTACTTGCAGGTGGTTTAAAACATGGGTCACCATCACCTTACCCCACAAACACTGTCCTGTCACCAATGCTTTTTTTAAATTTATTACTATGACTTTGTTTTGGGCTTCATTCACAAGTGGCTTGATAAGAACAAAACTACATACAACTGACCAGTTTTAATTCGACAACCTTTCAGTTGAAACCTTATAACTATGAATAACCCAATTGTCAATAGTAGCTCAATAAACATGGGAATTCTACATAATTTGATAATTTTAGGTAGGTAGTCATAGTGGCTCAGTTAGTAGAGTCTTGGGTTAATATTTTCAAGATTGTGGGTTCAAATCTCACCTGTAGTAGTATTTTTCTGCTACTATCACAGTGTAAACTAACTTTAATAATTAGCAAATGGCTAGTCAGATTTTCTTTATTGAATTAAAGTCCCCATTACAAGGTATTTATGTTTGTGTTATTTAGGAACAAATCATACCTTGTCGAGTACCCCCCAAAAGATTGGAGTTTCTTGTTGCGCATCACTGGGATATTCATCAACATAACTCATCATGGCAACACTGCTAGCATCATCTGTGATGTAACAATGATGCATGTTATTAAGTGGAATACTGATTTGTTTCGTTAAAAATTGGAAAATTTATAACTTATTTTAAAAAATTTCTTTACAAAAAATTAAATATGTAGGCAAATTATAAAGAAAAGGGTAACTGGGTAGTAATAATAATTTGGTAAGTAAAAATATTAATGATTAGTAAGATTATAAAATATGACTGTTGGTAAAGAAGTAATATTATACATGCAATTTGAAAATCTAAAAATATTCGAAAAATGTTAAAATACTTTGAGTTAACACCATATCAAATGGTGAATTATAAAGATGTGACATTTTTCTAATTAGATTATTCAATATTAAGTCATTAGAAATAATACAAATAATAAAGTTTTGAAAGGCTTTGGTAGATTTTGAGTTAATTTTAATAAGATAACATATGTCACTTTTATAATTCAGTTTATCCAATATATTTTCTCTACCGGGATAGGTTTTGAACCCATGATTGTCTCGTCACCAAGAAATTTTTGTTTAGATTTGGTATATGCATAGGTTAAGTTACCAATTCTGCTACACAAGTGTATTGGTTTATCCATTATTAAGCCATCAGAAATAGTACAAACCATCAACACAAGTGTCTAAGTCTTGTGTGATTCCTGTTGTGTCCGCCCCTCCATCCATTGAAATCTGGAACTCCTGCAAATTCAAGTTTTTCATCATTTTTGAACTGAGAATATGCTTTAGCTCAGGACAAATAAAATGTAAGTAAATTTAATAATGTGCATTTGTTACATCAAACCTATGATCAGTCTTGTAACACTGTTGTCCTGAACTTTATTTTTATATTTATATTGTTTAATATAATTTAATAACTGATTTTATATAGTTATTATACATTTAATACAATATGTAATCAGGATGTTACTACAGTTAGGTTTAACCCAATAATCAGCTACGTTTAGGTTAAACCACTAGTTCTTATGAACTTAACATGCGGAATAGCAAGGAGTGGGGATTGAATCTGCAACCTTCCGGGTATAATCATTACGTATTAACCTCAACACTACTTAAACTATCATCTTGGACAAATTGTGATTTAGAGTTAAATGCCTAGTTTTAAGCCAAGGGTAAATTTACTGTAAATTATGATTACTCGCATGGATTTTTGGCCTTGAGTGACGCGTTTAAAAATTACAGCTGCGAATTTTAGCTTCGTTTAAAACTTGCTTTCGTATAATAACTAATAACCAATAGGTCGACATTATACCGGAAACCACCTTAAAAAACTTACCTTCAACTTATTCAAAGCTGACTGAACTGATTCGTCATATTTTCGTTTCTGACAGATCCCAGCAACCAATGATATCGAGCCATCAATGAATTCCTTCTTACATTCCATGTTGTAGGAACCTGGTGGGTGGTGGGCATGGGAAGGTATGTTTTGCTGTGTATAGTACCCAGATGTATGTTACTATGGTTGATAGGTAAATTCACAACCCGTTTGTATTTTTAAATCTATATGGGGATATACATATTCACAGCTTAAGTATAGGATCACATAGAATATTCATGCCTGTCCTTTTAGATGGGAAAATGCAAGGAAGCGTTGTCACACAATTAATCGTCAAATTACCTTGCGCCAACTGTTATTGGAGCTATTACAGTTTGGTATGCATGAGTTAGTGGCTGATTTCTATACAACAACCTTTTGGCTAATGGCATCACACATGCATGTAATAAAGCTTACTCAAACTTACAACAACAACACAAATATACTTAACTCAAGGGACAGAGAAAATGTGAAGTGAATTGAAACACTTAAAAGAAATGGAAAAATGATTTTATGGATTTTTTTCTATTTATTATGTTCAATATAATTTGATCACTAATATTATGCTATGTGTTCAATGAAGTGAAATTAAAACTAAAACAACAAATTCCACTTTTACCTTTGGAAGGGGGGTTGTAGCCATTATTGGTGATGGTTTTATATGACAAGTAAAGCTTGTCAACAAGTTGACTAAGCAATCGGTCGAAACCAAGCATGCTGAAGACAGCAATCCAGTGTTTCTTCATACAATGCAGAACATCTGGGTAGAGATGGGGTTTGGTGGATTTTGACACATAGATATTCATGTTTATCCTGGTGTATATAAAGTAGAGGAGAGGCAGTCATTGGATCTGACTTTTACCTCTGTGGTTACGATCTCTTATATAATTGCAAAGTAATCTGACATTGCCCTTGTAAAAATGCCAGACAGTATTTTTGAATTTACGGACACAAAGTTGACTATCGTAGGTGGATGTTTTAGCTGAGGTCATTAATTCAATGGGTTCTTGCAATGTGTATGGAGAACAGCAAGAAAGCTTTCACAAAGGCAATCATCAGATAATCGCATGCTCTGATATGAGTTTTAGGTGACTTTTGCTGCCTAGCCTAAAGACAAGTGCCTGGCCTAGGGACACAACCTAGCAGACAGCGGTTAGTTTAGCAGCCAGCGGAACAACCTTTCGGGTTAATTCCGGCGCTTAAACTCACTGAGATGATACGCAGTTTGATCAAGGGTAAAAATACTGTAATGTCTGTATTATACACAACACACTACAATAGCTCTCGCAGCCTAACAGTGGCAAAATACAACTGAACTCTTGTAACAACACGACTGCGAGTATGAGATGAAACATGGTGCACAGTATAGACTGCTGGCACAAGTTGTACCTTGTAAACTCCAGGGGGGTTTCCTGACAACAACCTCCACCCAGATAGCCCCATATGCGTCTCTCATTTCGTGCTCGAGGATGGTGGACAGAGCCCCGTGGAAGACACCCAGAAATTGATCGAGCCTCTCATTCTTTGGGGGTGATTCATGCTCCGTAGAAATGGGGGTTGGTTTTCTTGGAGCTGCGGAATAGTCGTCTCAGGATTAAATGGAGCAGGGAAATCCCCAATAGGCCCATGTTTATTTAAAGACTGAGTTGTGAGTTTGATGGGCTCATGGGACAGTGATATTTATGATTATCGTCGAGAATGGAAAAATGCAAGGGTAGTTAACACCATCAGGATACAAAAGCTATGGTAGTGTGTTGTGTATGATACAGACATTCATTCAATTTGGTAGAACCAAAACAATGGGTTCAAGCATTGTCTGTTTAGTTACTTGCCCAAGAAACCAACTGGCTAGTTAGCAACCAGTTTCAAACCTGCAACCCTTTGGCTGAAAGGCTGCACACTTACCCACCAGACTAATCAGTCAGGCTGATTATTGGTCATCAAAAGGATTGTTTAATTGTATGCAATTCAGTGTATGTGACAGGGCTGGCCTTAACACTAATCACTTACAGTTATTGACATAAATCACTAACCAACCATTGGTATTTGCATGGTTGTACAAAATTGTAAATCTGACTATTTACACACAACTACAGACTATATTGATTGCCCAAGGACACAACTATCTAGCCCATGGCTGGTTTTGATCCGAAAACCTTCGATTGATGGCATCACACATGTATGTAATGAGCAAAAATGGACAACTCTAGCACAATAAACGATTTCTCGTTCAGTCTTACTTGGGTGGACAATAGCAGCCTCAAGATCAGGTTTACCATTCAAACAGCTTTCTTTGAGTCCATCTAACAAGGACTTGATGTTTGAATAGCTCCTGGAGAAACATGAGAAAAATTGCATCAGGATTTTTCTATCATTAATATAGGATATTTATGTTTTATTCCCGTTGATAGGAGCTAGTGGTTTATTACATAGGCTGTCTTTATATAACCTCATGTACACAGTCAGATCAGTTAGTAGAGCTATTTGAATAAGAGACTTTAATTAAGTAGAACCAATTATTCCACTAGGTTCATTATTCCACTAAGATTCTAAGGGGGTTTATCACATGACAACATTAGCTTTCTTCATGAGATCATCTCATGCACACAGTCAGGTTAGTTACTGGGGCTATTGTAATGTGTATAATCAAGATTTATTAAAGCACTAGAAATGGTAAAAAGAAACACAAAACACGCTAAACATATTATCCACAGTACTTACGCGATATTGTTGACCATTGCTTTGTTACCAAGGTTACAATCGCTCGAGAACAAAAGGGTTTTGTGTTGCCCGGGTAACCGGGAAAAATAGAAACAACATTGCAGAAGTCGATCATCATTCATTTCTATGTTGAGCCCGTCTGCGAGCATGAGGGAAAGTTTTCGATTTAAACTTTGTTAAAATGGCCTCTACAGTTAGGATAACAAATAAATTGTCTTCACATTAAATATCAATTTTAAAATTGGCAACATGTAAATTTAAAAAAATCAGTGATTGGTAAATATAAAAAATAGATTTAATTTTCACTTTGACTTTTTATGTTGAATTTTTTTAAATTCTAAGACTTTTGGACAAAAATGGAATAAAAATAAGACAAGATCTTCATGTTTCATCTTGTGAATTAGAAAATGCCAAAAAGTTATTATTCATGCAATTGACAGATGCCCCACTGTAAGGTTACCAATCAATATATTGGGTACAGATGATGAATAAGTGGCTTGTCCAAGGTATTAACTGACTAAACCAGTGGCTGGTTTGAGCCCACAACCTTTCAACCAAAAGCTGACGCTCTGTCCAACTAAGCTATGCAACTGAAAACGTTTAAAATAAATTGGATATTCTTACCAACTACAGCAGCAGCTTCCAATATAGTTTGACCACGAATACCGGCTTTCTTCAAGGAGAAGTGTCTAGAATATAACAGGTATATCATTGAGATAAAATATTAGTTGTAACCATATCCACCACAACAGTAGTGCCTTGCCATTGTTGTAACTGAAATGATTGGACAAATCATCATATTTTATTCCTGTTTGTTGTGACCATAGAAACAATTGCACTAAATAAGGGTATTTTTTTATAAAATTTTCATGGACATAATTTTAATAAAAAATCTCATTAATTTTATTTTAATGAAGAATTAGAGGACAATAGATATATAGCTGAAAGGTGCAAGTACATTAATTTTAATACACTGCGTAATTGGTTTTAATCAAAATCAAATTAACCCATGCAATGTGTGTTTCCAGGTATTTTTTAACTGCGAACAACGTGAAAGACTTACTTGTTCAAGTAAGTGATTGCTCTTCGTGCTTTGAATGCAGTTGGTTTGTTCGACTTCAGATGATCCAGTTCCTGGTTGGAATACATTGGTTCTTAGGATAGTCATGTTTATTCCCTTGAATGGGAAAAACTAGGAAGTTAACACACGGGCAATCGTCTGATTACCTTGCGCCCTCTGTCAGGTATCGGAGCTATTGCAGTGTGTGTGCCTTCAATTTATGCTATTCGGACGGACAAATACAAAGAACAAAATTGCTGCAAACTTTCCAATAAATCAAAAAAGTGTTTTAAGGGAACTGATAATGCACACAAATGCTATACTGAATAATAAACTGTGGCCAAAAGAGATGTGTTTATTTATTTTGTCCAAACTGTGGCCAAAAGAGATGTGTTTATTTATTTTGTTGCCCTTGTCATTGCTAAGTAAATATACAAGGTGGTTTAAAAATAAGCAATCCGGCAATTTATAAGGTAGTAGATCTAGTAGCCTCACTTAATATATCATAAACCTTAATTAATATATAAATGTAAGATTTTACCCAGTAGATAATTGGTTCTACCAAATTTAACCAATGAGTAAATCTGCAACATGATGCAATAACTTTGGTGTCTCGACAGTGGGCAAAAGGTGAACTGACGATTGCCTGTGTGAGAATGCGCCCCTTGCATTTTAACATTCATGGGGATAAACATAAATATCCTGTCCTTACACGAAGCAAATTCCAGAAAACAAGTAGACTTTATGCAAAACTAGTGTGCGTGTGTCAAAGGTATTTTACCTGCATAACGACCCACGGCACAACAACAACTGCTCGCCGGAAAGCAGACCCCGACGGTGGACACCAGTTCACAATTGATTCAATGTCTTTCATGAAATTCGAAGCGAGAAAAATATTGGTGTCGATGACAACGAATAGAATGGAGTTGGATGGTTCGTTGGGTGGAGAAATTTCGTTTGGAGTAATAAGATCTGGAAAAAAACATGTTTTGGAGGTCGTTGTGTAAACTTAGAATTGAGCTACTGCTACAGATAAGCATTTGGTGTATAGTGATGGAATAAATGCATTGGCACCAAGTACGGGGGTGCGGGGAGTGCCGCGGCACTCCCCTGTGGGTAACCACATTTATTATAAATGTAAAATAAATTTTAAAAATTTATTTATTACCTTCACTCAAATCCATCATTTCAACATCATTTTTAATAATTGTCACAGTTTGGGTATGCTGCGGAAATAAGGTAATTAATAATGTGGTAAGTATATTAGTGGTACACTAGTCATCATTCAACCAGTATGACAATATACTGGACATTAATCCTGGAAAGACTACTGTATGGCCAGTAATATTACTGTCAGAGATATTACAGTGTTTATTGTTTAATAAATTCTGTACTGATATAAACCACTTGTATGAAAAAAAAATAATAATGCAATACCCAAGAATATAACCATATATTTTCTAGCTGTATGGGATCGATTCCACACCCTTTCAAGTTTGAAATGTCAAAATCATAAACAGACCAGTGGGCAGTTGTAACTCTGGGCATGGCAATTGTACTAAAAGTGTAGGAACGTTTAACTCATATACAACATACTGTAATACCTCAGATAAACTGGACGGTGGTATGTGGATATCAGACAATAACCCATATAACTACAACCCCCCTGGGATAATATGAGCATGAGTTACACTAAGCATGCTATATTACTCACTTCTGTAGTGCTGCTTAAGGTCTTTACAGTTTCATCATTTTCCATAATAAGTGGATTCCGATACAGATTTGGGGAATTTGCGTTTAAACCTTCATTTCGATGTTTTGGAATTTTTGTGCCTTGCTTTGCACATGGCAGCTTTTGTATTGTCGGTACCTTTTGAGGTGTTTGGGGCTTTGGTAACTTTTGTTTTCTGTTCTTCAATGGTGGTTGTTGCATTTTGTTGTGATGTAACAATGTTGATTGTTTTGTGCTGTTATTATGTGACAATGTTGATTGTTTTGTGTTGTTATGATATAACAACGGTGGTTGTTGTGTGTTGTTATGATGTAACAATGGTAATTGCGGTTTGTTGTGGCATAACGCTGGGGTTTGCTTTTTGGCATTTTTACCTAATAATATTTTTTGAAAATGGTTTTTTCTTGCAACTTTGAAAGGGGTAAATTGCTGAAATGTTTTAAATTCCTCCTTTTCTTGATTTACTTTCAATTTTTTCGGTTTTTGTTTTGTTACAATTTTTTCTTCTATTTTCTTATTCTTTTTTTCTTGTTGACGATATAATTTTGGTGCCGCTTCAATTATTTTAAGTTTGTTTCGTTCATCTTGTGCCTTTGTTTCCTTATTCCTTTGTGTTAAGGTTTTTTCCTCTTTCTGTGTGCTTGTTTTGTTTACAGTTTTTCCTGATGATTCCAACAACAACGCACCAGCAGACACATTGTTATTTGAATCTGGTTTGTTTGAGGGTTTTGATTTTTTGGGAGTTTTCAGTTTTACCCGTTTTTCAGCTGTGGCGCTGCCAGATGGAATGTCTATGTGGTCTCCTGATTTTCTCTTTTTGCCGACTTTTATAGTTGAAGTTGAAATAGCACCAGACTCCGTTGAAGTTTTCTCTGTTGATGAAATTAATAAAATAAATTGAAACAAATTTCTTAATGGTTAGCTTACACAGTTTTCTTGTATTAAATAAAAATTAATTGCTTACATTAATTTAGTAATATATTATGAGACACTCTTTACTAAATCTTTACAATTAGTACCTGTGACTGTGGTTGGCTTTATCCATGTGCTTTTTCCTGTGGAGGTATTATGATAGAAAATGTGGCCCTTATAGTTTAAGGATTCCCTTGCGATCCAACCTTTTGGCAGCTGTTTTCGTATTAAAAATAGTTCATTTTTACAACTTTTATCCGGTGGAACCATTTTTATCACTGAAATAAACAAACAGGCTTAAACACGAAATAAACGTTAAACTTTATAACAAAATGGAGTGCTTAGACTAGGTCAAACGCTGATTAAAGCTTAATCAATGAAACAGATAATTAGCCAAGGTAGACCCTTAGAACCTACACGCAAGACATCCTGTTCCTGTTGTCTATTGAAATAACACAGTCCACTCGTTTTTTAGGGTTAATTTTTGTGCCTTTAATTCGTCAACAATATACAATAAGTAACATTCACAAAGTAATTCAGCCACAAGCATTATGCTCGAGAAAAGCTTGGAGCAATCTTTCTGTAATAATAATAAAATGATGCCTTTTTATTATTGTTTGACCTAAAAAGCAGAGGAAAATCTTCACAAACACTCTCACTAATTTAGTTAGGAATAGTACCGAGGTTGAGATTACTGTTAACGGCAGGGTAAGAATTAGTTTCAATAGTTTTAGTTAGCATTTTTCCTCCTTTCCTCCGTTATGTTTTGCCCGTTTTTTTTGCGAAACGCAATATTCCTCCGTCATAAGCTCAATGGCCCAAATTTGCGGTCATATTATCCTTCGGCGAGGTCACTTCAAAGGTCCTGATTTGATATACCCCCCAGCGATCTTAACTGGATGAAACGCGTAAACTAGTTTGTGACGTTCTGCAGGTCTCTGCACAAAATTTATAATTCTACAACGGGGCTTTCCCTTGATTTAAATATCTCATAGAAATTCATAAAAAAAAGAAAAAAAATTGTTTTTGTTTTGTTTTACACGCCAACCAAACGTAATGTTTATTGTACGTTGCATACGCGTGTAACATTAGCTCAAATTACCGTTTATATTCTGTTCTATGTGACAAAGAGACATACTGATAACACTTTAAATATTTAAGCAGCTAATGCTAAATGATTAATTAATAAGACTAGAGAAATATTTGTTACAACATTTCTATTTGTTGAATTGACGTGAAAGTTCAGATGTTGTGGATAAGTGTGTTAATCGGAATGTTTTGAACTTATTTTAGTCTAATAATAATTTAGTCCAGTAACTATTGGTTTAAAAAATAACATTAACTAACTAAAATAGGAAATATAGACGAAGAAAATGTAGTTTAAACTTAGTAAGGGACTGGTAAACGCACAGATGGGACAGAGATAATCTATTCGTAATGAAATACCCTAACACGCTAATTTCTTAACCGACTTAAAACCAAACTTTAACAATATTTGTATTATCTTTAAGACACCGCAATAGTCCAATAACCCAACAACTAAAAGGGTAATTTGCCAATGTTATATTGCCCCTTGCGCTTTTTTACCTTTACCTGGGATAAAGATAAATATCTTATTCCATCCTCTTAAAATTTCCTGTGTAGTACTAAATAGTGAAATAGGCAACTAGTAAAATAATAATGTGAATATTTTAAATTTATCAAACCTGAATGATGTTAAAGTTGGTAACTGATAAGTAAACAACCAGCATTTATGCAAATTTAATTTAAATCCAAGTGAATAGCTTGGTGATTTTGTGCATCACCTTTTAGCCGAAGGATTGTAGGTTCGAATGTGGTCACTAGCTAGTCAGTTATGTCCCTGGGCAGGCAACTAGCAGACATTGCTTTCTTGGATGCATCTAGACTTTTTTATTTAACGTCACACTTAAACCTCAATAATATAAATACCAAAATATTTTTTAAAAGATTGCAACAAAATATACCCTTGTAGATATTCAAAAACGTACCATTTTAAATAATTGATACTGATACGCTCTCTCTCAGATTTCCTAAGTTACTATTATGCCGTGCACTTACTGTAATACTCAATTCACCTTACTAAATTGGAAATTACGTTGCGGGAATTGCGCGCGGCAGTATTGTGTCAATTGCATCTCGGCGAAGTTGTGCAAGCCGTGCAATGTCGTCATCAAGAACAAGCACTCGAGGGCACTGCTGATGGACCTCAAAGTCCGAGATTTAAAAATTTATCTTCAGAACTTTAAGATAGAGCACAGGGCTTGCAAGGAAAAAGCTGAATTGGTGATCTTAATCCAAAATCAATTTGGAATCAGTCAGCCCCACGTTAATAACCTCCATAACTACGCAACAGGTGAATCCCCTAGGCCCAATCAAGACAATCAGCGTAATCCTATCCAAGAAAGTCGCACCGAAAATGCCCCATCTACTAATGCTACACAAATGGAGGAAAATTCCGCCTCTGGTACCCCGTTTAATGCAAGAGATAGGACTGGGGGTGTTGACCCTGAAGTTGGCGATCTCCCTACTCCCCCTAGCTACCAGCGTACTCAGGAAGCTTTTGCATCGGCTTTAGATTTCAACCCCAATGTGCCTGGTGCATCCAATACAAATAGCGAGCAAAATCCAACCGGTTCCCCATCAAATACAAACTTACAGGAAGAAAATGGGGTGAATGTGGGTGAGAGCAACCCAGAATCAGCTTCAGGGGTTGATAATAGCCAACAAAGTGCCTCAGAAACAACTTATTCTTATTCGTCATCTAGAGCAGAACGAACCGACAGTAAAACTATCATCGGTCTATCTGAAGTGAAAAGTGCCTCGGAAATTGATTCCTACTCGGTCAAACAACTAAAAACTTTACTCAAAGATAACTTTGTGAGTTACAAAGGTGTTTTTGAAAGAAAAGAGTTGGTTAACAGGGTCAAAAACCTCTACGAAGATAACTTGAAGAATGCAGCTAATGTTGAGGACCAGTCGGAAACTGGTTCAAGTTTTTACGAAACTCACGTGGAGAACTTCTGTAAAGTTTGTTGGGAAAACCCAGTTGACTGTGTGTTCATTGAATGTGGTCATTTAGTGACATGTGTTGTATGTGGGAAGCAGCTGCGACAGTGCCCGATATGCAATGAACGTATCCTACGCACACTTCGAGTCGTCTTAAATCTTAGTGGTGTTGTGGGGCTGTGCATATGTTACCTGTTAGTTATATTTTTTAATTTTTTGAAGTAAATCACTAAAACTTAGAAATAATTTACCAATTTCTTTTCATGCAAATTGAAAAAGGAATCAGTTAGTAATAAAGCTCGCAAACACATTCTCTGTAATTCTTCTGTTGTACAATACTTTTATCTATCCTGAATACAAAACTATATTCAATTATAGGGTTAGATATGATTTCAGTCTACCATAATTTTAAATTAACAAAACATTTACAGAGAAACGGATAATTTTTTTTCTTTTTAGTTAAACATTATTAAAAATCTAGATATGTCGACAATTCTAGCGTATGTTTGTTTATGTAATGTAGATTTTTCAAAACGCAATGACAACTAGTGCCTGTAGATTTCTCAATATGTGCTCCCATGTTAGAGGAATCTCTTATTTATTCTTTGTAGCGAATGCACAATGCGATTCCGCAACTATGCATTAATGAACTTTATACCTTACTATCGCATGTTGCGATTTGTCGTGTGTGTTGTAAACCGTTATTTTATTGCCGCGATTGGTCATGTAAAACACTGAAGTAGTATGAAACCTGGTTTAAGTCATGCGTGTAACACTCTTGTGAGCTAGCGGTCTGTTGGTTTGTTATTTTACAGTGAGGTTACGCTCATAAACCATAATATAAGAAACAAACAAACCTAGCTTTCTTAAGTGAATGTGTGTATGGAACTTGCTTTAGATGGCAATCTGCAGCATCTACACTGTGTAAACACATTAGTTACCCAGTAAAAATATTGTTTTTTTGGCCATATTTCAGAAATAATATGGTCTCCATTTGGAGATTTATTTTAAAATAGATTTAAAAATGTATTTCTTTGTTGAAGTAAATTACTTTACTGGCTTTTACCTTTCTACTAAGAATTTGTTGAATTTGCATACCTTATGCTATATAAGTAATTTGTACGACCATGTGAAAAACAATAAGTTTACATCTTGGTTATGGGTTGATATAAGTCCTGCTAGGTAGCTTATGGTAGTAATATCATCAGCCAAATTTGGTTGTGAGATCGAAACCAGGCACCAGCTAGTCGTGCTCTTTCAAAACAAATTGCTCCGATTTGGTTTGGTATTATACTTTGTAGATATATAGGCCATCTTTTGATGGAATATATTAAATATGTCAAATGTTTAATTGTGCCAATATTTTACGTTACGTTATGAACAAGTTACATTGTAAATTTTTATAAAGTTTAAATTTTTTCAATGTTTTGGCCATTGTCAAATCGTACACTATATATTAATTTTTTGTATACAATATTTATGTCAAATTTTTAATTCACCAAAATTTGAAAATGCGCAGGAGTTTAGTTTTACTGGTTTTGCTTTTCACTTCCTGAAAACTAAAGTTTCTTGTGTGTTAACTCTACATATTATAAACTGCTGTTTAAATGTTAGGGTTATTTAAATTCATTATAACCATTTTATGACGTATGTAATGTAGCATAAAAGTTCCTTTTATAAGAATGACTTTATATCACTTATTTACCATTTATATGTATTCTCTCATGATACTTCTATATTATATCTAAATCTTACTATGTTATCTAACCGAAATGTCACTAATTTATATCTTTACCCTAAAGTTTTGACAATTAAGGTGCAACTTTGTCAATTTAGTATAAATTTTTTCTGCCAAAAATAGAGAATTTACGTCACTATTATTCAGCTTCCAATAGCATTTTCTTTGCTACGACTCATTAACATTCGTATATTATAGTCATATATATCTAATATATATGTATTTAACATAAACTATGTTCTTTCTCTTTTAATTCTTTTTTTTCTTTTTCCACCTTGCTATCCACTCCTTTTTTTCTTTTAATTCTCTTTTAACCGACGTGCATTTCTTCAAAATCGCAGCTTAGGAATTTTACCTAACCTAATGTAGAATGGAGAATGACCACTTTTACCCAGTTTTAATCGACCAGATTTATTTCAAAGACCCCGAAAGATTGGAGCATCTCTGTGTGAAGGTTTTAGTCGAAAACAACCGTCAACTGCTTTTTAAAAAATGGGTAAATATGTTGTTTATGGATGTTAGCAAACGCACAATGCAGTGTTGCACTTAATGTTATGAGTTTTAAGTGTGTTTTAAATTGATATTAGTTAACTTAATAATTGGGAATTAAACTCAGTCCGGCTACTGTGCTACCAGATTAAACCATTAGATTTTTAAAAAGCATTTAAAAATAAAACAAATTTATATAAAAATGATCTGAAAAATGAGTAAAGTAACATTTTTAGGGGTTTAAAGAAAATGTTACATTGTCATACTATCCTACGTCCATGCTTCAGACAGCATATTTCTATTGGTATGTTCTATCTCAACCGAAAGGTTATCGGTTCAAAATCAGTCTGTGGTTTAATTGATTGTGTCATTGGGCACTAACCAGGCGTGGACCCAGTGAATAAGTTTAACTAAAACATTAGAATAAGTAACATACAAACATTGCAATAGCTTCGGTAACCCCACAGTGAAAACATGGTTCTCCTACAATTATTTTATTTTTCATATATGGGAATAATACTTAAATATTAGAATATTAATTAGTTTAATTAAAACTGTTTAAATGGATTAATAAGTTTAACTAAAACCTTAGAATAAATCACATACAAACATTACAATATCTTCCACCCCTGCATTTTCCCATATATGGGAATCATACTTAAATATCCAATTTGCTCCAAAGAATTTAATGCAACTTTACCTTCCTCTACTTCAGGTTAAACATGATGGAACCTTCGAACTAACCTTAAGAAACCGGACTTTTCTACCATCACCACTGACCGATCAGATATTTCAATGTTTGTTGTGAGTCAATGTGCGATTCTACCATATGTGCTTGTAACCAATCCTATGTAGACTTTGAAAGTTAAATGGGAAATGCAGAAGAGTTAAGATTGCTGCCAAGCACTGTGTGTTTCTAACAAAGTTGTGGCTGCGACTAGGGATGTCTAGATGAAATTAAGTGCTCATAGTGGAACAAAATGGGTTTTGTTCATACAAGTTTGGTTTAAATTAAAAAAGTGGTAACATTTGTTATTTTTTTACCCAACACTTATGTTAATTATAATAGAAAATTTAATATTTATCAAAACACACATTCAATTGTACCTTTTTCAACTTAGTAGAAGAAATGTTTTTGCTTGCTTTTTAAGCCTTTTCAGTGCTATTCGAAATTCTAGATTTGAAATTTTTGAATCTAGAATAATTCTAGAAACGAAACTGATTCAGATAAGGACATCATTATTGACAATGTTATTAAGTTAATGACAACCGACCAAATAAATGAATAGGCTGCGGTACCCTGGCAAACCCACCGTAATTATGCGGAGAAGCATTTCACCACACTAAAACGCAATCTTCGGGTAAAAGACAAAATGAATGCAGAAATATAAATTATTCCTTTTAAAGGCTAACTTAATTTTTACCAGTTTTCAAGGGGTTGGATTAAATGGGAAAAGGTGTTTTTTTAGTGCGGCATAAAACATTGAACAAATGGACTGTGGATTTGTCAGGGTAACACGAACTGTTTCATCTTATGTAAACGGCACACCAAGGTTTAGTGGTTGAAGACTAATGTGTAGTGTATGAAAGTTTCTTTACTAGTTTATTGTCTATTTTACATGTAGCAGAATAGTAAAGCTGTTTAATACTTTCTGAAATTTACTAAGAGGTATCGTTTAATCAACAAAAGATTTATATACGTTGATCAAGATTTTTTTGATTTATGCAATGTTCATTAGTATATTTCCTACACATGAATTGATTAATTTGACACTTATTTTTTTCGTGAATGTTTTAATGCCATTATTTATATACTAAATAATGGTAGCACTTAATGTAAGTGTTTGTGCTTTTAAAGACGATGATTGTTTTTTTATTTGTAAATGATCGTCAAAACTATTACTCCAGCAACTGTTTATTGGCTGGTAGCCCAAATTCTGCAAGATTTCAACAACCTACTAATTTTCGAATTATAAGCTAAATAAGTCGGCATTCTTATTAGATTATCTGCTTAATAGTTGCTATAAACCTTAATAAAAGTTTTAGCAGTAGATAACGAATAACATATATTAATTTTCCAAAAAAAGCCCGTTTGTAAAATCATGGCTCTCGGCAGGACATATAATTTCCATTCTTTTAAAAGGGGTTGATTATAACGATTTTTGCTGACTTTGGTAGAAACTTAAATAATTTTAATTTTTTTATAACACACAGCAAAAAACACACACAGCATTTTAATTTCACATTTTTGTTATAATTTTAATAACACGATAATTAGGTGCTTATTCTAACAAATTTAGATATTCTGTCATTTTCTAATCAATATTTTACCAATTAATTGTAATAACCTGCAGACCTCTGTCATCATCATATTGTAAATCTGGACCCCGCATTCAAACTCATGTCTTCCGAAGGTAAGTTTGCTTTGTTTTTATATGTTTTTAGTTCATAGGATAGGATAGTGTATTCATGTTTATTCCCTTTCACACGGACAATCATTAGATTATCTCGCGCTTGTGTGTTGTGTCAATTTACCACAGACCCACAAACCACTATACTATGGTGGTAGCTAATTTGCATACAATATTCTTTCTCAATCCCCTTAT
>CH002320.1:78339-89736 GCA_000149265.1 Ciona savignyi
ATAGAAATAAGAGCTGCATATGGCGAAGTAATCATAGCGCTCTCGATCTTCTATGTACCAGAGTCCATGAGCTTTATGTGAGACGTACTAGAGCCCATAGGCGCAGGTAAATGGGGCGCACATAAGGGTATCCGGCTTTATCTTTGGCCATGAAGTTAATTCAATTATTTTGGTGATTATAGTCGAGTTTCTCTTTCAATATATGCACACCATACACATTTTCACACAAATCAACCTTGATAAGCACACCACCTGTCCATTTGTGCCACATTTCCAAAGTTCCTACCATGCACATTTTCACACAAACCAACCTTTATAAGTGCACCACCTGCTTCATAATATTTCTTTTCTTCTCAGTGATTTGATCAAAAGCGAAAGTTCAAACATAGAAATAGCATACAACGCATGCGGTACACTTTCACATTTATTGACGGTTGGAAAACCAACATGGTTAGTTAACCATCTTGATTATGATGTCACAGTTGATATTGTGTCCTCAGCAGTGGATTCTTGGGACATAACCGCACAGCGACAAATAAATTACAGGTGTGAATAATGTTCCTAAATTTTCTGACATTGGAGAAATTTCTCAAATTAATGTTTTGTAGCTGACTATCTGTGCCTGATAACTTGACTGTGAGATAAAGATCTATAATATAATACTCTTAAAAAATATGACCCACCATCCACACACTGTAATAGCCCCGGAAAAACGACTGTGGGCATGAGGTGTGTTCCTTTACCCATGGATAAAACCTGACTTTCTAATCATAAGGATACAAATGAACCAATAATCCACACACGGTAATAGCTCCAGCAACTTGACTGTGGGTATAAGGTGTCTTACAATAACTCTGGATAAAACCTGACTTTCCACCCAATAATAAATCAATCAACCATTGCCACACTTAAAAGCTCTAGCAACTCGACGTGGGCATAAGGGTGTGTAAGACGTGTATTAAGTATGAGCCAAGTAAAAGGTGTTACGGTTAGATGTTTTCATGGGCGTTGCTCTTATAGGACCACACCCGAACCCAGTGAAATAATTTATTTTTACTAAATTTAAAAAAACGTCTCAATAAAACGCAATACAATGCAACAGCTATGGTTACCCGACGGAGGGGACGAGACAATTTGGATAAAACACACCTTTTGAATATCAGAATGCAAATAAAAAACTTGTACTACACTAATTAAATTTAAAGAAACCTGATCAAAATTCAGAAAAACGTAAAGGAAATAAAATGACAAAATTACAGTCAATTTTATCACGTCATAGTAAATTAAATTTTTTTTTTTAATTTTGTTTAAAGAATATAAAAGGATGTGTCGAAAAATCAAAGTTGCTAAATCTCAACATCAAATGGAAAATTTATTTACAGGTCCTTCGCTCCAATACTGGGTCTGGTGGATTCAGATGTGCCAGTATGTTTATATTGGGCAATTTGGGCTCTTTGCAACCTAACTGGACAAGACGGTGCGTGATTAACATGATTATAAGTTTCTTTCATGGGTTTTTGGAGTCCAGCCACATAGTCTAGAACAGTGGTTCTCAAACTGGATCATCGACTTAAAAATTGTTGTACTAAATTGTACTATCGAGGCTAGCCGTTTCCCGATTTGCCTTCCAATTTTTGTTGCCTTTTTTTCCACATGTATCATCTCAAATTCTCTTTCCTCTCAATTACTTATTATTAATTTTTTGGTAATCAGGATTGTGACATAATAATTATTTCAAACATTCATGAGGGTGCACCATTACTTCAAGAAAGCGAAAGGGGTTCGTCAGTTCCAAAAGTTTGAGAACCACTGGTCTAGGGGATAAGGTTGTGACTTTTGACCAAACAGGTTGTTCTTTGTAGTCCGGTCTAGTTAGTCTAGCGGTTAAGTGCGTCGCCTTTTAATCGATACGTTGCAGGTGCGAAACTAATCGCTAGCTAGTCGGTTGTTTCCTTGGGCAAGGCACTTAATGGACATTGTCTGGACCCAGCGGATTAATGGGTTCCACCAAATTGAAGGAACGTGTAAATCATATACAACACACTGCGATAGCTCGAGTAACCCGACGGTGGGCCCGAGGTGATCTGACGATTGCTCGTGTGTTAACCCTTTTGGTTTTTCCATTCACAGGGATAAACATGAATATCCTATCCTGTACAAAGCTCACTTAGATAATGCATGGAAATAGGCAAGTGGTTTTAACAGGAGCAATCTAATTACCTTGTGTTTAATGTCGGGTTGACGGAGCTATTGCAATGTGTTGTATATAAGTCATGCAGCAGAAATACTCATTTCATCTATAAATCATAGATATATTATAAAACAAAATAATCCATATAACCATAGATATCCTATATGCACAGACCGATACGTCCGATTACTAGACTCTGAAAATGGCCGAGAAATTCTTTCCAAAGTTGAAAGTAAAGATGTCAGTGAAAAAACAAAGGAATTAACAAGGTGAGTGTTTGTCGTTGGGGTTTTATTGGATATCTATGGGGTATTTTTACCTGTTGGGTGAGGTGTGAACATGCAGGCATGTAATAAAAAGAAATTGTCAAAACATCATATACCCTATTCATCTGACAAGCACGCTTCAGTTTTCGAACTTAAAACCTTCTGGTTTACAATCCTTTTAAGGCATTTAAGCTATCCAGTTGGCCAGGAAATTATAGAATAGGATATTCATGTTTATAGCAGTTTATGGGAAAACCAAAAGGGTTAACATACGGGAAATCGTCCTATTACCTTGCCCCCACGGCAGAGTAACCGAAACTATTGCAGTGTGTTGTGTATTATATAGACGTTCTTTCCATGTACAGAGTTTAAGCAATGTCCGCTGAGCGCCTTGCCCATGGACACAACTGATTTTCGGACCTGTAAACTTTTTAATTCAGGGAGATAAAAAAAGGAACATCCAAACTTTTTACCTAGAATGTCATTTTAAAACTCATTTATTTTTTCAGATTGGTTTTACAAAGAATTGAAAAATATTTAAATACTCGTGACCGTAGTCGGTACCAACGCCCATTATGACATCATACCAAAAATTTCATGAAATTTCTTTCACTTTAAACTTTTGTTTGCCTGTTGCTTCAATATAGCCCCTTTAATTTATTGTCTTGTTTTATTGCTTTTTAGGACATATTTTACACTATTTAAAAATAAACGATTGTATCAATTTCATTGGTGTTGTACCGAGATAATTGGCCGCTAAAGACATGGTTATCGAAATAGGATAGGATAGGATAGGATATTCATCTTTATCCCCGTGAATGGGAAAACCAAGGGGGCTAATACATGGGCAATCGTCAGATCACCTTGCGCCCATCGTCGGGTTACCCGAGCTATTGCAGTGTGTTGTGTATGATAGACACGTTCCTTCAATTTGGTAGAACCCATATATCCGCTGGGTTCAGGCAATGTCCGTAAAGTGTCTTGCCCAAGGACACAATCGACTAGGTAGCGACCAGTTTCGCACCTTCAACCTTTCGATTGAAAGGCGACGCACTTACCCGTTAGACCAACGGGCCGGAAATACCAAGTAACAAAGCAATCGAAATAAACGACGAAAGACTTTCAAAAATCACTAGGCGACCAACGGCCGGGGAAAACTTACAAATTCAGCGTGCAGAGATCTTGTATTGTACGTGGGCGCAAACATTGTGCGTGTTTTAGATACTTTACATCGCATTTTTTCCTTGGTTGCAACATTGCCTATAAAAAAACTCATATCACCAGAGAGAAATAGGCACAGAGATGTCTAGTCTTACAGCACTGTGTTTACAAATCCACAGTTTGTATAGCCTAGGCTCTTGTGGTTTCGAGGGCGGGTATACGTACCGTACAGCCCGTTGCCATTTATAAAACCGGTTATACTTATCCATTATTGTAATTGTACCGTTGCGCATATCGGAGTCAAAATAATAATAAAGCTAAACCTGCTATGTAAAGTCTAATTAATTTTATAAATAATTAAGCAGCCTCTACAGCGTAACGCATTGCAACAACGTTGTTTGGCAAGTATATTGCAGAATTTGGATTGGATATGTAGCTGCGTTTATGTGTCTAAAGAACATGGAAAATATTACATCCCCGCCTAAAAAAATTGGCACAGATGGACAGGTGGTGTGCTTATCAAGGTTAATTTGTAAGAAAATGTGTATGTTATGGACTTTAGAAATGTGGCGCAAATGGACAGGTGGTGTGCTTATCAAGGTTGATTTAAACCAATTTGATTTCCAGTATTTAACATAGTGTAGGAGTTTCGCAATAAAAAACAACACACTGCATAAAACTACGGTAGGGGCGAGGTAAATTGACGGTACCCGAGTAATAACCCTAACCAACGTATTTGCAAGATAACCTGACAACTACTCTAATAACATATTCAAGTGAAAAAATAGATATGTTTTTGTTGTAAAACAAGCTTACGTGTAAATCGAGTAAAAAGAGATTCAATTAAAATTGCACTCAAAATATTTTATAGTTCGACCAGGTGAACACAAAAGGGAAATTGCTTATACAAACGTATAAAAAAAGATATTATCGCATTGAACAAATTTGTATAAAGCTCGGAGCCAACTGCATTTGAAAAATTGGTAATTTTTAAGGCGTGCCCATGCGCAAAAGAAACCGTTCAAGTAAACTAATAAATAGTTATTTATATACAACAAACTTAAGGTTAATATAGGTGTAGGTATATAAAAAAAACACGCAATACTAAAACGTAGTGTTTTATAAATTCCTTATCACTGTTTTTGTGTGCAAATTTTCATGAACTCTTTAAATCAAAATCTTTTATTTTTGATTCCAATTTTGCCGTTCATAGGGAAAAATCTCTCGCGTGTGATTGGTTAAAATGTCTTTCACGAATAAGTTGTTTGATTGTTTCGTCACCAATTGACTCTGTTAAGTCGTCTGCTAAAAAACTACAAGAATTGTTTTGTCTTTTTTTGCTGAATCTCACAGGGTAAATTTGTACAAGCTAACGTTTGCCTGTTTATTTATTCAGTATAAATGCGTTTATTTTGGATATAACTTCGAATGATATTCATGTATACCGGCTGTAGAAAATTTTAAAATTACGTAGGCCGTTCGTTACAGAAAAACAGGTATGTGGCGAAATGTTAGTTAAAACCATGAGGTATAAGCTCACCTACCTATCTACGATAGGGTATCCATGTTTATTAAAGTGAATGGAAAATCCAAGGGGGTTAAAACGGGCAATCGTCAGATCATCTCGGCTCCACCTTTGGGTTACGGAGCTATTCCAGTGTGTTGTGTGTGACTCAGACGTTCCTTTAATTTGGTAGAACCCATTATTCGACCATGTTCAGGCAAAAGTTCCTTGCCCAAGGAAACAACCCGCTAGCTAACGAGCAGGTTCGAATCTGCGACCCTTTGCCTGAACGGCGACGCATTAACCCACTGAGCGAATCGGTCCGACATGTACATCCGCCACGACGTATTTTCAAATTTTATTGCATTTTTAATGTTGATTGGAACAGTTTAAAGTACATATGCCTACTAGGCACAAGAGGAACCGATAGGATATTCATATATTATTGTTGCAAATGGGAAAAGAATTGCGCATCATCACACGGACAATCGTCAGTTTAACTTGTGCCATTATTGATAACCTTAGTTGCGTTATATTGTATATAAATATAATTTAGACGTTCTTTTTATTTAAATAAAACCACTTAGTCCTCTGGGTACGGGCGATATGACGATATCCTCTAAATACAAGCTTTTAGGATAAAAACTATCTGCCTAGCGGGAAGTTTCGTCGATTCACTAGTTGACTTCTTGATAATTATAGGCGTATATGACCTCACGAGGACCAAAATAATTCCTTTCGCTAATAATAAATAAATCAACCGAATTTAATGATGCAGCTATATGTATTGACAAAGCAAAATATACACGCTGAATACATATTCATATATAATTTTAATACAATACTTTCCACAATTAATTCCTGTGTACGTTACGTGGAAGAAAACATATTCGGTAAACTTGGTTTTATATTCGGAGTGGTGGAACTCATTTACTTTTTATTGCACATTTTATGTTAGATGGTTAGAGAGTAAATATTCCAATGTTAATATAGATTAAGTGCAAAGGTAACTAGTTTCGGCGAATTACTAAATCAGATTTTAAGTAATACTTTACAAGAGTAAAACAGCAACTATAGGGTCATCTATAAAAAATTTACGGTAAAACAACTGTTGTTCTCTTTAAAATAAAATGTATGCGTTTTTTTCAAAAATTAGTACTAACTTTAAAAATTATTTTTGAAAATCAAGAATTCTAGGCACGACTATAATAAGATATATGCAGTAGCGAAGCAAACTAAATATTTATCAATTAAGGTGATGGTGTAGTTACTGCCTCACAGGCCGTTTCCTCACACCCACAAGCCATTATCTCAACATGTTCATGGTCACGATTTGTTCCATCATCACAATACATGGAGTAGGTTTTCTTGGATGTCATTGCGGTTTTACAGCAACGGCATATTCCTGTTGGTAAGGCAGTTGGTTTATTATTCCTAATTTTTTTTTTCCTTTTTTTATTTTTTATTATATGCCATGGTATGATTTGTATTTTTGTTCAAGCAATGCCTTAACCCCCACAAAATTCAGTGGATGGTTCTTATTATGCAAAGGGTCCTGCCTCTGCATGTTTGAATGCTTTCAACTAAATTATTCTCTAAAATAATTGTTTGAGGTTTATCCCCATTACTGCAGTGTGTTTGTGTGAATGTGACTTTCAATCAGTTTGTTACAACTTTTTATTAATATAACTAATTTAGGCCTATTAATTTACCCAAGAACACAACTGTCTAGCCATACTTGGCAATCCATTTTTCATCATTACATACCATTTGGCAATCCAGTGTTTTCATCGTATGACTGGGAAGTTTGGCATGAGCCGCTACATATTGCCACATCTTGTTTTGTCGCTGACCAGCATACATGTCCATTTATAGTAGTGTTTAGGATTTCTCGGTTGACCGACCTTTCACAGGGAGTAGCAACAGAATTGCCTGAAAAGTAAAATGTATGAATTCCTCTTTTCTCTGTTTTTTGAAAGAATGTTTCTCTTAATACCTGTCACCTGACTACTATTTCCTTTGCTCGTTTTATATCCGTTAAATACACAGAAAATAAACACATAAAAAAATTTTAATTATGCAATTTCAAATGGAAAACAAATAAACTTACATAATTTACAACAACCCGATGTACTTTCATTGCCGTAGATGCTTCCTCCTTTCTGTAAAGGAAGAAAAATGTAATGTTGATAAAATAATCTAGCTGGTTAGATCAGTTGGTTAGGAAAATAAAATTTGAATATCCATTTAAAACTCAGTTTAGCCACATAAAAATGATGATTGATTTTTTTTTAATGAATTACCCAATATAAACTGCAACATTTTAAAACATTTTTTTTACTTGAAATTTAATCAAGATATTAAAGCAAAGTTAGGGGAGAGTTATAATTGTAATTTTTGGGTTAAGTTTTTAGTATATAACAAATTTCCATGCATCACCAATATGCCCCGAATCTCATTGGAAACCAAAACCAAACCTTTAAAAAAACAGTTTTCCTTTTCCAGCACAATGCAGTGTTCCCCAAAATCAGCTTTAAACTTATAGCAATTCATACATAGTTATAAATTAAACAAAGAAAAACAACTGTTTGAAAGCTTGGAAATGAAATTATCATTTCTGAAAGTGGAAATAAATTTATCCAAACCTTTACGCATTCTTTCAAGTCCACTGGTGCACAGTCATACTTTTCAGCAGCCACTATCTCTGGACATCCAGATGTATAGTTCATTACACAGGTATGTGTGGTACAGACATCATCTGCTGTCACCCATGTCACATTCACCTGTAAAATTTATGTTTTGTTACTCTTAGTTAATTTTTAAAAAACTGTCAGATCTTAATACCCAATAAAGAAGAGGTTTGCAATACCCACAATACAAGATTTCCCCAGCCACCACCAAAGATATAGATGGGTTATGTAAAATATTAAATTTATTGTATTTTTTTAATAAACAAAAACACTTGTAAAAAAACGGTAAAATGACAAATTCAAATGTTTTATATATATATTTTCCGGAGGAAGAACACTAGACACGCATTTTTTCATTAGTGTCCAGTTCTGCAATTTTTATTGTTTGTTTTTTTACCAATGTAGAAAGAAATTGGGATTAATTAAAATATTTCCACTCACAGGATAAATGGCCCCGTCCATAACACATTTATCACAAACACATTTGTATGTCGGGCAGCAGTCAGTGTTGGTTTTGACTCTTCGTTGTCCAGCAGGGCAGTAGAAGTTCCATTGTGTGCATATTTGCGCTAAAATTTCCTCAGGTTGGCATATACACTGGTATGTAGGGCAGCAAGGCCCGTTCGTCATATCCAAAGTGTTATTCTGTGATTGCAAGATTGTTATATTTTAGCACATTTGTATGTTCTACCAATTTACTTGGAAATTTTCAACCATAGCTGCTTAAAACACACATGATTATCACAAAATACATTCCTTATGTCGCTTTTCTGCACATGTTCACATTAACCAAACCTAACAAGAACTCTACCACCTGTTTATATAATAAGTTCCTACCATACCAATTTTAATCAAAGAATATATAACCTCCAGCCGATGTATTTAATGCCTTACCTGTATTCTTTTATATCCATGCTTAGAGCAAGAAAAATCTGTCCATTGTTGGCAGTCGTGTCTTAACATTGTTTCATTGTTGCAAATACAGGAATAGTCAGGGCAGCAATCTGTTGTATTAAATACTGTCCCAGATTTAACTATTTGCATGTTGGGAGGACATTGGGGTGGAAGAAAGCTGGAACAAGCGGTTTGAAGTTTGCTTCCTTCTTTACATATGCACTTAAACTCCGGACAGCACACATCTGGGTCAGATTCATACTTTCTTTCAACTGCAGTTTGGTATGAATTACAAACAGTATACTCATAAAATGTTATTGATTGGCATTTTTGACGTGGGTCTGAAATCTTAATAACTTTATGGCAGTTTCCACTAGATTCCAATTCTGTTAGGAGATTTTTCCTTTGAGTTGGGGAGCATTCATAAGTCACCATGCAGCCATCTCCAACATCTATTTGCCACTTTTCACCAACTGTCCTAGTTTTGTTAGATTCCACACACACATCGCATCTGCATGCATAAAGTGGACAACAACTTTGGGTATTTGGGTCCTTTAAAAGGGCATGATAGATTGCTGTGTGGTTCACAGGGCAATTAGGTGGAGGACATAGGGAAGTGTTTCCACATGTTATTGTATACTCAGTGCAGCATACATTCATTGGTTGGACCGGAACATAAATTTGATATGGTTGTTTGGGTTCAGAAGGATATTTCACACAGTTCTCTGGTATATCACCACAGGTACAGTTGCGCTTTGGACAGCATTCACCTTGCTCAGTATAATCATTTTGTGTTTCCCCATGAGCACAAGATTGAAGTTCAGGACATTGTAACTCAGAGTTCCTTTTACACTGGCACTCTTTAACAGGACAGCAATTTGTGATGTTCAATGTTACTGCTTCTTTGTTGGTATCATTGCATATTGTCTCCTCACAAATTCCAAGCAGTGTATTAGGGGAATCGCAAACACATTTATACTTTGGACAGCATTGTTTCACCTGGGTTGTTAAAAACTCTGCATGTTCATATAATGTTTTACAATTGTTTTCCTCAAATTCTGTTTTGCTTTCACAAATTATCTTTGTTTTTTCGGGTTTATAACAACCATATTCGTCTTTCTGTGCACTTGACTTACATGTGTACAGAGCTTGGCAGCCATCTAAATCAGTTTCAACAAATGTCTCTCCAAAATTATACATTGATCCGTTGGTCGACCTGCAAGAATTGCAAAAGCAATTGTACTTCGAGCAACAGTCATCAGCAGATGTGACATTACGGACCTCATATCCTTGAAGACAACCTGGTAGTGTGTTATTACAGGTGTATGTGGTGTTGCATGTGCACTTAAACTTGGGACAACATCGGTTAGACATAGTTTCTTCATTTGTTGGTCTTGGAACTTTGACGATATGCTTCTCTGGTGAATTGCATGTCGTAGCAACTAATTGGTATTCATAACATTGATTTTTAATGCTCTGCTCATCATCACTACATTCACATGCCTTTTGAGGGTAGCAAGTTGTGCTGTTTGCTAATGTATTCAAGACTTCAGCAGGGTAGGAGCAAGAAGTTGGTGGATTTTGATAACCAGGTGGTTCAGGACCACATACGCATTTGTAATTCGCACAGCACGGATCAGATGATGTTATATTTTGAGCAACTTCATCAGATTCACAATTGAGCTTCTGATATTTTTCTTTAGACATACAAGTATCACGTTTGTCATAGTTAACCACCGATACAAAGCAGCGATCTCCAAACTCGTGTCTTTTCCCAGAGCAAAGATAAGTTACTGAACAACCTGATTCGTTTACAGTCCAAGTGTCTCCTCTCTAAAAAAAACACTACATTTAAAGACGGAAAGTAAACTCTACCACTAGGCCATATTATTAACTATGCAGTATGCACATTATCGCACATGGTAATGTTGTAATCTTGCATACATGAACATTTGGTACCTGATGGATGGAACCGTCTTTAGCTTTGCAAGTATCACAAACATAATTACAACATGATGGTCTCATTGTTGAATTGTTCAGAATGGGCTGATAGATATATCCTTCAGGAATGGTAGCATTTTCAGACATGCATAGTTTGTTTAGTTCCTTCTCATGTTTGCATCTGCAAGCTGTATGGTTCTTACAGCAATTAATCGGTGGTCGATCTAGCTGAATCTGTAAATGATAGGAATTACATCCTTGCATTAAACGTAAAAGTTGGTTAAACTGCATACTGTTACCAGTATTTATAAAATTTCTCTTTTATTTCACAACATTTTATAGCGATAACACAGTTTATATTCTTAACACCCACAAAACTTTATTGATGTTTTGTCATAACTGAACTGCAAATTGCTTGATCGATATAACCAAAGTTTAGGCTTACCAAGTCTTCAAAGATGGAGCAATTGGACGGTCCTTCAAATTGGATGTTGGTACATTTCTCTTGCACGCATTTACAATCAACTTTAGGACAACAGTCTTCATAGTATGTGGCGTTGACAACTACAAGCTCATAATAAGGCTTATCACATGTCGTTTGTGGGTAAAAGGTCTTGCAAGATTCAGGGTTACATTTGCAAATTGTGCTCTTGCATCCACAATCAGCAGGATACGTTGCACTAAAAATATTTTTATCAATCCAAAGGCTCTTAAAAAGGATCAGGAATCTACTAGAACTTACTCATTAAT
>CH002320.1:96216-108251 GCA_000149265.1 Ciona savignyi
GAATTGCATGTCGTAGCAACTAATTGGTAGCCATAACATTGATTTTTAATGCTCTGCTCATCATCACTACATTCACATGCCTTTTGAGGGTAGCAAGTTGTGCTGTTTGCTAATGTATTCAAGACTTCAGCAGGGTAGGAGCAAGAAGTTGGTGGATTTTGATAACCAGGTGGTTCAGGACCACATACGCATGTGTAATCCGCACAGCACGGATCAGATGATGTTATATTTTGAGCAACTTCATCAGATTCACAATTGAGCGTCTGATATGTTTTTTTAGACATACAATGATCACGTTTGTCATTGTTAACCACCGATACAAAGCAGCGATCTCCAAACTCGTGTCTTTTCCCAGAGCAAAGATAAGTAACTGAACAACCTGATTCGTTTACAGTCCAAGTCTCTCCTCTCTGAAAAAAACACTACATTTAAAGACGGAAAGTAAACTCTACCACTAGGCCATATTATTAACTATGCAGTATGCACATTATCGCACATGGTAATGTTGTAATCTTGCATACATGAACATTTGTTACCTGATGGATGGAACCGTCTTTAGCTTTGCAAGTATCACAAACATAATTACAACATGATGGTCTCATTGTTGAATTGTTCAGAATGGGCTGATAGATATATCCTTCAGGAATGGTAGCATTTTCAGACATGCATAGTTTGTTTAGTTCCTTCTCATGTTTGCATCTGCAAGCTGTATGGTTCTTACAGCAATTAATCGGTGGTCGATCTAGCTGAATCTGTAAATGATAGGAATTACATCCTTGCATTAAACGTAAAAGTTGGTTAAACTGCATACTGTTACCAGTATTTATAAAATTTCTCTTTTATTTCACAACATTTTATAGCGATAACACAGTTTATATTCTTAACACCCCACAAAACTTTATTGATGTTTTGTCATAACTGAACTGGAAATTGCTTGATCGATATAACCAAAGTTTAGGCTTACCAAGTCTTCAAAGATGGAGCAACTGGACGGTCCTTCAAATTCGATGCTGGTACATTTCTCTTGCACACATTTACAATCAACTTTAGGACAACAGTCTTCATAGTATGTGGCGTTGACAACTACAAGCTCATAATAAGGCTTATCACATGTCGTTTGTGGGTAAAAGGTCTTGCAAGATTCAGGGTTACATTTGCAAATTGTGCTCTTGCATCCACAATCAGCAGGATACGTTGCACTAAAAATATTTTTATCAATCCAAAGGCTCGTAAAAAGGATCAGGCATCTTCTAGAACTTACTCATTAATTATCTTTGGCGACCAAGTCTGGTACTTGCACTTTGGTACATCAGGACATTGAGGACAAACACAATCAAATTCAGGACAACATTGTTTGTCATCAGTAGTGTTTTTTTTAACAGCAACCATCCTTGCATCTGGGCATGTATAGTTGAACCTGTGATGTCATAATCGCTGTAATATGACGTCACTGCAAGGATATTATAATGGAAGTTATCAACATACCATTTTGGGCATTCCTTGGACAGCATTGTTTCATTGTTACATACACATTGGAATTCAGAACAGCAAAGATCTCGATCCGTTTCGCCCACTTTATAGGAGATCTCTTCAGCATGTTTGTATTGTGAACTACATGAAAAGTCTGACGCTGATTGGCATTTTGTACGTGGGTCTGTTTTGACCATGACTTTATGGCAGTTTTCAGTAGAATCCAAATTTGATTGTACATTATTTTTCAAAACAGAGCATTCATAAGTCACCATGCAGCCATCTCCAACATCTATTTGCCACTTTTCACCAACTGCCCTAGTTTTGTTAGATTCCACACACACATCGCATCTGCATGTATAAAGTGGACAACAATTTTGGGTATTTGGGTCCTTCACAGGATCACGAGAGATTGCTGTGTGGTTCACAGGGCAATTAGGTGGAGGACATAGGGAAGTGTTTCCACATGTTATTGTATACTCAGGGCAGCATACATTCATTGGTTTGACAGGAACATAAATTTGATATGGTTGTTTGGGTTCAGAAGGATATTTCACACAGTTCTCTGGTATATCACCACAGGTACAGTTGCGCTTTGGACAGCATTCACCTTGCTCAGTATAATCATTTTGTGTTTCCCCATGAGCACAAGATTGAAGTTCAGGACATTGTAACTCAGAGTTCCTTTTACACTGGCACTCTTTAACAGGACAGCAATTTGTGATGTTCAATGTTAATGCTTCTTTGTTGGAATCATTGCATAGTGTCTCCTCACACAGGTCATTCAATTCACTGACTTCTTTGCAAGTACAATCGAATTCAGGACAACATTGTTGGTCACCAATTGTGTTTGTTTGAACAGCAACCTTTTTGGGATCCGGGCATGTATAGTTCAACCTGAGATGTCATAAGTAATATTGCATTCAGTTATAATTATTATAAATATTTTTATATTATAATGTCATAAAGGCAATATTTTTACATCATAATCTATACCTTATTAAGTAGAAATACAATTCAATAAAACCAAGATATAAATTCATATTAATAAAAGCAGATTTCTCTACATAAACTTAATAGGGCTATAGAAAAGTATTATATATAAATATATGTATAAAAGTATTTTAATTTATTTTAACATCGTATGTTCCCCCTTACCATTTCGGACATTCCTTTGACAGCATTGTTTTATTGTTACATACACATTGGAATTCAGGACAGCAAAGATCTCGATCCGTTTCGCCCACTTTATAGGAGATCTCTTCAGCATGTTTGTATTGTGAACTACATGAAAAGTCTGACGCTGATTGGCATTTTGTACGTGGGTCATAAGCTATATTCATATCGTGGCAGGCAGTTTTGTTTACTTTTGTATTGGAACAAACCATTTCAATTTCACAGCCTGATTTGTCTACTATCGTAAAAGTTTCTCCTGGTTTAAGGGCTGTTCCATTTTGAAGAACACATGCTTTGCAGATTACTTCCCAAGAAGGACAACAGCCTATGGACGGGTTTAATACCAAATCTTGGTAATCTTTTAGATCTTCTCGGTTTGGTGGTGGTTTGTATTCTGCTGAGCAATTACACACACAACTGTAGTTCTTGCAACAAGGATTAGTAGAGCCAACTTCCACCGCAATTTCATTAGAATTTACGCATTTGTCATTTTCATAAGCATCTTTCGAAATGCAATTTGTCCTTGGGTCTTGCTCGATTTCTTTGATGTGATAAGGAATACCAGTTTTGTTGATCTTTTCAGAGCAAACATACTTCACATTACAACCTTTAATCAATTCATACCATGTCGAACCAGTCTAAGAAATAAAATCCATCAGTTATAGTGTTTATACAAAAAGTATAATGATACATCCAAAAAAGTTATAGTATTGGCATTTAAATAAGGTGCTTTTAATGCATAATAGCAATAAAGTATTATACATATATATATATATATATAAAAGGTGCTTTTAGTGCATATATAATTGCTGGAAATGTATCTTACCGGCTGCATAGTTCCATTGTTGGTCAAGCAGTTGTCACATTGTAACTTGTATACCGGACAACATGTGCCTTTGGGGCTTGATGTGACCAATTTACAGCCTTCTGGGATTGTGATATTGGCCCATGGATCTACACACTTCTGTCTAACGCATAAATATTTAGTGCAGCAGCCTTCACACTCGTCACCATTGCTTGGTCTGGAAAGTATCGTAAAATTCATACATTCTCCACAATCAGGAGGTCCTGGACATAGTGAGGTGTCGCATCTGCATGTGGTGTTCGTTGCACACCCACATTCATCTCGCTCAAGAACTGCAAAAAGATTATATCAAAACAAAACCGATTCAGTATAAACTGTGTACTTGTAGTTGAAATAAAAAAATTGGTTTAAACACCAGTAGTCGCTTTGAATTTTAATAGTTACACTATGAAACAATATTTTTAATATTATTTTATAAAAATATAGAAATATAAACATTTCAAGGATGTTGTTGTGAACATTTTCTAAAAAAATCAAATAACTAAACTTTATTTTAAATACTCACCTTTTATTTTGCAACCAAGTTTGCTTGTACAGTTAGCTTGAGCTGGACAATAACTCATATTCGTAGGACACTTGCAGTAAAATCCTGGACATTCACTTTCAGTTGATGCAGAAACTTTAGGTAGTGTGCAATTTATTGGAGAGGCTTCTGGACATACACACTCCTTTTGTGGACAACATGCACCCTCTTGACCAGGTACTGTTTGTAAAATCTTGGGTGCGATACAAAGTGGTGGAGCTGGACAGTTACAACCTGCAGAAAAATAATTTTTTTCTAAATAATTAAATTTAAAACAAAAAAGCAAATAGTGTTGAACAAACAGGCTCTTTACAGACTCTGTGACTGTACCTGATTCTATCTAAGCATTTAGTAATATACAAATTTTAATATCAATAAGTTTATTCAACCATGGATTTTAAAGTCTTTATAACAACTTGTAGTGTGACAACAGAATATTCTGAAACCAGAAGTTATCTTAATACACAAAGACTTACAATTAGTGGTGACGCATTCAGTTGAACCTGGCTCCTTTTGCACATAACCGTCTGGACAAACACAACCAGAAACATACTCATTACTCTGGCAAGTACCGGTGTCCATATAGTTTTGACAGGTCAATACCTTGCATTTCGGAACACATTCTTTATACTCGAGAAGGCCACTGCATGTCACTGTTTAAATGGTTTAATTTGGTAAATATAGCAAATTGATTTTTTTTTTGTGATTAAGGTATAATATAGCAAATTGAAAGTTTTTTTGTGATTAAGAGCTATGTAATATATAATATGATCTTCTAAGTTTATTATGATAGTGACTTCAAATTAGAAATTTAAAGTGACACAGATGGTTAGGTGCAAACCATGATAAAGTTTTTTTTATTGGTGTCTTTAGAAATTAGACTGGTGTATTTGGCAAGGCTATACAAGCACAAATATGCAAAGTAGGAAGTTCAGAAACAAGTAACTTGGTTAAATTATGAGCCTATCAAGGTTGGTTTGTGTTAAGAAATGTTTTATGAAAAAATAGAGTGACATAGACAGTTGGTGTTTTTAACAACCACTTTAAAACTGCCACAATACCTGTGCAGTTGTGATCTTTTTTCCATTCAATACAGATTCCCTTTTGTTGGCATTGTTCAACATAAGTATCAATTGAGCTTGAATCGCATACATCACACTGTAAAAAAAACATGCAACAATTAAAATTGTAAAAATATTGGTGCTTTTAAAATGGGGATGCACAAACTAAAACATCGAAAATAAAGGATTTTAATCAAAATTAAAACTTTAAATAAGAATAATTCCAATTTTTATTGTTACCTGTTATCTTCCATAAACAATAATATTTATAAATGTTGTACTATTTTGTGGTAGTCACATAATTGTAAAAAAATAATAGAGAATAAGATTCAAAGTTATGGACCCAACAATCTGTAAAAATATTCAGGCGTTCTGACTTGAGCATCTCTAATTTGGAACAGTGAAATTATTATAACATGGATAATTGGATAATCTTTAGATTAACAAATGCACTTATAGTTTCAGGTTAAAATATGTACATTTAATATAGTATGTTAATTTTTTACACTATAAAAATAGCTCTTTTTTAATATGCAACACACTGCAATACTCTGTACACCATGTATTCTAATGAATGCAATACTTTAAAAAATAATTTTTTCCCCTCCTTTGTTATAAGATATGGATTTATTCTAGTAAATGGGAAATTCAGTTGGTGTTCGCAAAGGCAATCCTCAGATTACCTCACGAGTAAATTGAAGTACAATTAGCAAGAAAATTCAACGATTGGAATAAAATAAATAATAAAGCAACAAAGGGTTCTTCAAAAAAAATTTTTTTTTAAGTCTAAGATGCTTAAATATTTCCACACTAAATATGATAATTTCAAATTTAATACAAAAAACTTAAAACTGTGTGTAATTTAAATCTTTAAAAAACACTCTGATTAAAAACTAGATTTCTGCCTATTTCTAGGTTATTTTTAAACAAGTTTATATAGAATGTTATCTAACATGGTACAAAAAGTGACAGTTAGGATAGGATAATATATTCATGTTCAATATATTCTTCTATAATGGATTATTCAAAACAATTAATTAAATTGAGGACTTATTAGCTTTAAGGGCAATTTGTTCAGCTATGGATCAATGTAGGATAATATTGCAAATATACAAAGCATGTGTTGAATATACTAAGTGTTGTGAGATAACCTGAAGACTGTGCTTAGTGAATCAAATAGTGTACAGTAAGAATGTTTAATGGTTCTAATTTTTTTAGCAAAGTATTATACAATATTTGCGCTTGTTCCTTTAATTGACACTTTTCATTAGTGTAGATCATGCATCACAAACAGATAATTTTATATTAACTAAGATTCATTTACAAAACCATAAAAGCCCCTTAGAAATGCAAGTATGCGAATTACAGTTTAATTGGCTAAATACATGGATGTGAAAATATTAAAGCATCAAAGAAATTAAAAAAATGTTGTTTTTTTTCTGAAAATACCCACCTTTAACATACTTACCTTGGACAGGGCAGATGCATCATACTGACAAGCACGTAAGAATGCGCTTGGATCTGCAGTGCTATGACAGGCTTTAAACTTGGGCTCATTCAAGATATTACAATGATCATCTGTGCAATTATTGCACCAATCAGGCAATGGAACATTTTTTTCTTCATACCTGGATACAAAATTTGATTCCTAGTAATTTTAATTCTAAGCTGTTGCAAAATATTTTGCGACTTTGGAAATGTAGCACAGATGGACAGGTGGTGTGTTTATCAAGGTTAATTTGTGTGGAAATGTGTATGGTAGGGTATTTGGAAATGTGGCAAAAAATGGACAGGTTGTGTGCTTATTAAGGTTGATTTGTGTGGAAATATGTGTGGTAGGGACTTTGGAAATGTGGCAAAAGTGGACAGGTGGTGTGCTTATCAAGGTTGATTTGTGTATCCAAATAAAGACGTGTTTGTTTAACAAATTACAACTTACATCTTTTCTTCACAAGTCCAACAAGCTGGATTATTTTCCATGTCACATCGTTGACATGCTTTTTCGGGTATATCAAGCTCCCAATCATATCCGAATTCATTTGTATTGCTGATATAAGTTCCATTTTTGCCTTCATAGTCATCCAATTGGTTGTTTGTACAAGTACCTGTTCAATGGGAAATAGTGTAAGTTACTTGATGTAATGCATCTCTATGAACGATTTTAATGTTGGTCAGAAAGTTGAACAACAGCCGCAAGATCATAGTTGCTGTAAGAAGATACCAATAAATATTGCTAGTAATTTAAAAAATGTATAACATGCATGGAAAAGTCCAGTTTCAACCCTTTGGTCGTAAAAATGCATAGGGCTAATAAGACAATGAGTAATCTCTTCAACAATTTTACTTTACTTCTTTGGATAAATGTTATTCTAAATAGATTCAGAAACTCACCACACAGGCCTACAGTTCTGTTAAACAATTGTGTGGGGGGTACTTTAATAAACACAGCAGGAAAGTGTATCATTAAGAATTTCAACCACAATCCAATCTCTGGTATTGTGACTACAACGGAGAGAGGGTTCGATTGGACATTCAAACCATTATTTGACCATGGCAAACTGGTTAAAGTGGTTCCGTTTATTTTTACCTGAGGATGGTATAAGGGTTAAACTCCAACATAGTACAAAGCAGTAGCTATCTATCTCTATTTGTGAAAATAAAAAATTTAGAAGATTATATAAATATCTTATGTAGAATAAACATTTTTCTTATGTAACATTTTCCCTGGATTAATACTTCGTTGACTGGTATCCACAATATTACTGATTACTAGCCATGTAATGGGTAACATCATTTAACATGCTGACGCTTTATGCTAAACAGACTAAATTTCTGGCAAACACAGTGGAATAGCATACACAAGTTTATATTCGGAATCAGAAAATGTGGAGAGTTTTGAGACAGGTATTCGCTGGACCAGCATGTATTAATATTTATGCAACCTAACCAACATTTTGTACATCAAATGGCCATTGTAAGCATCTGGTTTGTAATTTTACTTTACTCCTTATCTAGCTTGCACATTACTCAACAACAAAAATAAAACTTACAGATTGCGCATAGTTGGAACCTGGCAAGTTATTTATCTCTACAACTGTGCCGTCCCATTGTACAAATATCGTCTTCAAACACGTGCCCAGAAAGTCATCGTTTCGTACACAAGCATAATTGTCACTAAATTTTTAAGTGAAAATAATTAATAAAGCTTATTGGGTTTAGTTCAGTCCCTACACAAGTTTTAAACAAAACCCATTCAGAAATAAAAAAGTTTTTACCTCTTTTACGAAAGGTTTAACACTAGAAAATATGGGTAATATAGAGCAATAATGCTACTTACGTGTATGTTTTTTTAAGTGCAGTAAACAAATAATTTAATTTCTCTCGCAACAAAAAACTGTACATTTCCTACCAATTAATTTCTTTGTATACTGTGCCTTAACAAATAAACAATTTATCCATTGCATTGCAATATAATTATGATGGATAATATCTGTGTTGCAAAATTACATCCTGGCTTTATGGGTTGTCTCTATAGAATTATTTCATTGAAATGTACAAAGAAGAATAAACAAATAAAATGCTTCAATTGCATAGAATCACTAGGAAGAATATCGAACACATACACCACCTGTAGATATGAAGCTTGTCTGATTCCCTGTACTTAACCAATGTATAGTGGCATTCACCCATGAAGGTGTATTGACTTCCATCAAATGTTAGGTAATGTGGGTCACCAAAGACAGTGCAGAAACCTAGGAAGGTTAAGAGATATTTCATACATCTGGCACCTTAATAGCAATGTCTCATTTATATTTTTTCTCATTGGTGAGATCGCACTTTTATTCAATGCAATTGATCCGTTTACAAGGATAAATATTCAAATCACAATTAATTCATATATCATTTTTCAAATATGTGTCATAAGATTGCATCAGTTGTGTTAGTGGAGCTATGGTTAAGTATCAATTATGATGTAGACAATGTTTAAGTTTAACACTTTAATAAGAATTAGTGCAATATTAATAAGTACATAACTAAGGACAAAACAGACTAGCTGGTGACTGTTTTCGAGCTGACCACCTTTCGAATGATGAGCTAACTGACTGATTTATTTCACTTTAAATTGGGCACTACTAAAAAAACAGTTTCTTACATGGGCATACATAATGTGAACAGCATTCATTGTCTTGGTTTGGAACTGATATCAAAGGAAGGTGATTGGCACAAGTGGGTCTTCTGACCGATGGGCAGGAATGTGCGTTGATATCTGTCACTTGGCATGAGTCATCAGCACAACTACACAGTTTGCGCAGGCACTTGTTATATGGATGTTGCCATGTATCTCCTTTCTGTAAAAATATAGGTGGTTTGGAGTGGAATAGTCCGCTAATTAGCTTAGTGGATTAGTGCATCGCGTATTAATCGAAGGGTTGCAGGTTCAAAATTGGTTACTAGCTAGTTGATTGTTTCTTGGAGAAAACTCCTAGTAGAAATCGTCTAAATCAAGTAGAATAATGGGTTGTACAAAAACTGTATTAATCTCTAAATCATATACAACACTACAATAACTCTGGTAACCTATAAATGGAGTAATCTGACAATTTTCCAAGTGATAACATTCCTTGCATTATCCTATCCGCTGGGATTCTGATAATCAACACAACATTAGTGAAGGCACTGCATGTAGTGCTCATTTTTTTGTATGATGTAATATTTTTATGAAATAGCCCAAACACTGCAAACTAACCTTGTATGGAACTCCTCTATCGTAGCACAAGGGGGTGCATTTTGTGACGTTGCAACATTTATCAGAGCGCGTGGGATCTGGTTCAAGTGTGGATGGGGATGTACAAACAGGGTCGGCTGGGCACATGCTTGCATTACACTCACACCTAAAATAACAATCTTGATGATCTGATAAAATTAGTTTGGGCAGCCAAGACTGGCTATATCTGTATTAAATAAGTAATTTTAATTTAAACATGTTTTAAAAAACATTTGTTTTGCCTGTCTTTTCGTCTTGGTGATGTTTTTTTACATAAGGTCCCTTTAAGTGTTTTATCACGAAAACAAAAAATTATTTTTAATACAAAGTAAGAGATAAGTAGGTTTCAGGGCTAAACGTCTATAAATGACTGATAATTTTCTTGATAAATTAATATGACAAAATTAATGTTAAATTGCTTATCAAAATAATTGTATTAGTGTTCCTAATCATCCGTACTATGAACCAAATACCAACCATAAAAAAAATAAAAACTGAAGAAAAAAAATATGAAGTTACACCAAATATACAACGCATTCCAATAGCTATGGCAAAGACTATGTGTACAAGGTAATCCAATGAATACAGAGAATACAAAATATTTCCTATCTTACAACCATTCTATCCTATCAATCAAAACATGGACCTGTATCGCGTACAGCAAACATCGCTCTCATCTTTTTTGAGGGTTTCATATGGCCCACAGCTGGACACCTGTGTTGTACATTCAGCGGTCAAGTTCATATCCACCACAGCATATGGACAACTATGAACTTTATCGGGGGGGTGACAGAACTGAAATAAAATGGTGGTTTGGATTTCAAAGCTTAATAAAATGATGTTATGCTATCTATGTTTATCCCTGTTAATGGGAAAACCAGAGGGGTCAGATTGGGCAATCTTTATATTGCCTCGTGCCCACCGTCAAGTTACCAGACCTATTGCAGTGTGTTACGTATGATTCAGATGTTTCTTTAATTTGGTAGAACCCATTAAAGTAGTAACATTCGCGACTTCAAGTTTTTTTAAATTGTTTAAGTAAGCCATTATAGTAGTTTTTCTACAGTTGAGTAATTAGTTGTCTGTTATTTATTGTCAGATGTTGTTTTATTTTATGAAATTTTTATGAAAGTGTCGTTTAAACTATTGTTCTTTTCATATAAAACTGGAATTCGTTTATATACAACAATCGCTAATTTATTGGTTGATCGCTACGTATAAAACGTCATCATTGCTCAACGTGTTACCAACCAGCCGCACATGGAGTTCGTAAGTTTGCTCACGAACTTTAAAACTTAGAGGGAACAATGTCCCCAGGTAACATAAAGAAGACTTGATAAAGGATTCATCAGAACACCATATGTCAAGTTACAGGAGCAATTAAAATGCTTGAGTATTTTATTCAATCGATTTAAGTCCACTAGATTATGGTAACGGCCATAAACTTTCTTGCCCGTGGGTATAGCCGTAAGATACGAGTAAATGGTAAAACTGAATCAGAAATGTACAACTAAGAGACCTAATATGGGATCAGAAATGAAGGTAAAATGCATGCAAATACAAATATATGTAGGCATAAAATGCATGTTTAGGGAACAGGAATGTAGTCATGTTGGAAGACTAGAAATATAGATACTAAATGTATGTTAAAAGACTAGAAATGTAGCAATAATAAGACTGTAAGAAGACCTGAAATGTGCACCTAGGTTAACCACACAACCAGATAATTTAGTTAGGGGTCGCTTAAATCTGTATCTTTTAGAATTTGTCTATAAAACTTGATACAAGAAGAAACAACATACAAACCTTATGAACACAGAGGTCGTTTTGGTCAGACCAAAGATCCCCAACATAGAATACTGAGCCTTCCTCTTCGCATTTATCGCAAACACAACCTTGCTCCGGACAGCAACTACCGTTGTTCAATAAATACTGTAAATATAGAAATAATATAAAATATATCGGATAGGCATAAAATAAATTGATTCTGTACATTAAAAATGCAAATGATTTAACTAATTTTCGTTAAAAAAGTATCCATTAAAATAAGGGTACAAATCTATATACTGTAAAACCTCTATTTAATCGCCACGGTGCTTTATTTTTTAAAATTTTAATGTGGTATTCTAATGTTCAATAAGAGGGTGTCACTGGTAAAAAAATTATGTAGGAAAC
>CH002320.1:116901-128330 GCA_000149265.1 Ciona savignyi
GGCCAAGGTGATGAATTCAATATAAGCACAATCGATTACAAACACTTAAACAAGTTGTATGATAACTACAAGACTGATGTGTTAAAGGTATGATGTGGAATGGTAATGACATAAAGTGATGACGGTATCCTTAAAATTAAGACTAGGACTTTTTGTAAAATATTAAGGTTTCGTGATTTTTTTAAATATTTAGCAACTTTTAATGCAATTCTGAGGCTAAATGTAGGTTTAGTGACAGAAGTAAGGTTTATCGAGAGGATTTTTTTCCATAACTGGTTCCGTTTAGTATTTTGTCGAACAGTAGATATCGATCCAACCACTCATAAATTGGTTGTTTCCTTTGACACGACACTTAAGCGGACATTGCAACAACCCGCTGAATTAATGGGTTGAACTAAAGCATTAGAACATCACAATTATATACAACACAGTCCAGTAGCTTCAGTAACCCGACAATGGGCACCAGGTAATCTGACGATTACTCATGTGTTAACCCCATTGTGTTTTTCAATTCAAGTAAATAAACATAAACTTAGTAAACTCATTCATTAGCAGATAATGCCCAGTGGAGTAATAGTTTAGGTAAAATAATGTAACGTCTTAACCATACACAACACAATGCAATAGCTCCGGTAACACTTCAGTGGGCGCAACATAATTAGTCTGTTGATTACCAGTGGCATGACCTACATTGATATTTTTTGTTTTAAACAGATCGGTTTGCCGCGCAATAAACGGATGTCAGCGATTGACCAAGTTATTTACAGATGTTCCAAACTTTTATTGCAGTACAGGTGAGTGGGAATAGTGGTGTGCTTATCAAGGTAGATATGTGTGGGAATGTGTATGGTAGGGACTTGGAAATGTGGCATAGATGGACAGGTGGTGTGCTTATCAAGGTTGATTTGTGTGGAAATGTGTATGGTAGGGACTTTGGAAATGTGGCACAGATGGACAGGTAGTGTGCTTATCAAGGTTGATTTGTATGGAAATGTGTATGGTAGGGAGAGGGACTTTGGAAATGTGGCACAGATGGACAGAAGGTGTGCTTATCAAGGCTTATTTGTGTAGAAATATGCATGGTAGGGAGTTTGGAAATGTGGCACAGATGGACAGGTGGTATGTTTATTAAGGTTGATTTGTGTGGAAATTTGTTTGGTGGGGACTTTGGAAATGTGGCATAGATGGACAGGTGGTGTGCTTATCAAGGTTGGTTTGTGTGGAAATGTGTATCGATAGGCCTATTGGAAATGTGGCACAGATGGACAGGTGGTGTGCTTATCAAGGTTGGTTTGTGTGGAAATGTGTATCATAGGCAGTTTGGAAATGTGGCACAGATGGACAGGTGGTGTGCTTATCAAGGTTGATTTGTGTGGAAATGTGTATGGTAGGGACTTTGGAAATGTGGCACAGATGGACAGGTGGTGTGCTTATCAAGGTTGATTTGTGTGGAAATGTGTATCGTAGGGTCTTTGTAAATGTGGCACAGATGGACAGGTGGTACGCTTATCAAGGTTGATTTGTGGGGAAATGTGTATCATAGGCCATTGGAAATGTGGCACAGATGGACATGTGGTGTGCTTATCAAAGTTGTTTTGTGTGGAAATGTGTATGGTAGGGACTTTGGAAATGTGGCACAGATGGACAGGTGGTGTGCTTATCAAGGTTGATTTGTGTGGAAATGTGTATGGTAGTGACTTTGGAAATGTGGCACAGATGGACAAGTGGTGTGCTTATCAAGTTTGATTTGTAGGGGAATGTGTATGGTAAGGAATTTTGCAATGTTGCACAGATGGAAAGGTGGTGTGCTTTCGATAATAAATTGGGTTTACTTGTTAATCCACAACGCCGGGTGACTAAAACAGAGTATTGGCGGTAAAACTGACGTCAAAAAAACAACAAGGAAACTCACGACAATTATCTGCGTTTCTCCACAGCACCTCGACCCCAGCCTCGCCACATGCGAATGCGTAATGGGACACGGCGGTGCAATAACATTCGCAATCACCTCCCGTGTCACATGAACAAGACTCTGCCACACACTCCCTGTAGTAGCTATCAGCGCTGATCTGGAAGGAGATTGATTTATTACCTTGTGGCCACAGTCGAGTTGCTGGGTTGTTACAGTGTGTGGGTATTCAGACATTACTTTCAATTTGGATGACACATTAGATATCTCTGGGTTGGAGTAATGTAAAGTGGCTTGCTTAGGTACACAGTAATACACCTTATGCCCACAGTCGAGTTGCTGAAATTACTACAGATCGGGTTCAAATTATATCCTTGCAGGGAAAGTCAGATTTTATCTATCATTTACTTAAGAGATAAGCGACCCATAACACAGAAGTTGCAGTTATTACGAATTATTAAAAAGGAATGGTGCAATAAGTGCAGCTAGCTTTACAGTTAAGCTGCCTCGTGAAATCAACTTTAGTTAAAAAACCCACCGTAGCCCTACATGCTTCGAAAACCTTTCCCTTCATAATCCCGCATTTCTTTTGTGCCCATGACAGTTTGTTACCGCACGAGTCAGTTGTATTTTTCTCCACCATATCAGCACACATCGGCAACACTTTCCAGCCGTTTCCGAACTTAATATCACTTGAAGCTGCGTCGCCGACTTGGGTGCGTTTGTCGTTTACCATGTCTCCGTCCATGTTTCCACATAAACCACATGTGGTTTTGCCCTGGCAACACAGGTTTAAATTTCTTGCAGTTTTGGCAACACTGGAAATGGGTAGGGACTTTGGAAATGTGGCACAGATGGACAGGTGGTGTGCTTATCAAGGTTGATTTGTGTGGAAATGTGTATGGTAGGGACTTTGGAAATGTGACACAGATGGACAGGTGGTGTGCTTATCAAGGTTGATTTGTGTGGAAATGTGTATGGTAGGGACTTTGGAAATGTGGCACAGATGGACAGGTGGTGTGCTTATCAAGGTTGATTTGTGTGGAAATGTGTATGGTAGGGACTTTGGAAATGTGACACAGATGGTCAGGTGGTGTGCTTATCAAGGTTGATTTGTGTGGAAATGTGTATGGTAAAAAAATTATATAAAAGTGGCCAGGCGATAACAGAAGTCAAAAAATAATTATAGAAACAAAATTACCTTTCTAGTTTCGAAGAATCTCACATAAACCCTTGTACTTCCATCCCATATAATATCTACATCATGAGTAGTGATTATGACATAAGAACCGCGATGAACAAGATTATATTGAAACTGGTAATAGTTTTTTCTGTAGTCTAATCGAGTAACACTTGGTTGTTGGCCCTTCTCCAGCTTGAATTTCCACATCTGAGGTGAAAATAAACACTTAGATGAATATCATTAATAGGGGTGGCAATGAAAGTTCCAAGTTTATAAGACAACCCTTCCAAATAACACCACCCTCTACCATTCTGCAGAGACTTACGATAACCTATTGGAGAATAGATATGGAATTAAAAAGCTGTTGTGATTTTTGTTCTACATGCATGATTTAAAGTTTAAGATTACAGAGTTTGAATATGGAACCTAACGGTATCAGTGGTTCCTGTCAAAATCGCCTCACCCCCAAAATGGCTGTGACGGATGTGGCACACATTGCTGTATTAGAGCCGGGACAATCGTGGCTTTTGACTGTGATTCTGTAGGAGAAGTCCTCGTTTGCAGTTCCAGAGCAAGCATCGGTTGCAAGGATGTATTCGCACGATCCTTTGAACGTGGTGTGCAGTCCGTCAAATGAGGTATAATAGGCTCCACCCACCACACTGCACTGGGAGTAACACCGATCACGAGATATCACCTGCCAACCAGTTGCCGTGCATTCCCTGGAAATATGTTTTTTATCGATTTAGCGGTCGAGTTAGTAAAGTGTTTTATTCCCTATTCAGCTGAATAGTTTGGGGGTTAGTGCGTCGCATTTCAGATAAAGGATTGCAAATTTGAATCTGGTCGCTAGCTAGTTGGCTGTGTTCTTGTGCAAGGCACTTAGCAGATATTGCCTGAACCTAGTAGATTAGAGGGTTCTACCAAAATTTAAGAAACATCTAAATCATACGCAACACATTGTAACAGCTCCAGTAACTCAATGGTAGGTGCCATGTAATCTGACGAGTGATAACAAACTATACGATTTCCCCCCCTTTTAAAGGTTAAAATCATGATTATTCCCTCTTGAACACTTTTTTGAAATTAGTAGATGGTTACCGGCCAAAGTAAAGTGTTTAAAAATTGGATCTTCACCATGGCCACCACACAGGTGCTTTGCTGGTCAAGTGACATAATGGTCATTGCCTAGATCCGGTTTCACAGATCAAATACTCAACAGACTAGGTTAGCTGCAGCAATTTAGACTTTAAATGGGAAACACAATGGGCACTATCACACCAGCAATCATTAGAACACCTTGCGACCACCGTCAGGCTATCGGAGATATTACTGCATGTCGTGTATGATTAAGACATTTATTCAGTTTTTGTTAAACCCTTAATTGCCTAGGGGCAGGGTTTGTTAATATTAATCACCTGATGCCACGTGGTCAGATCATAACCCTGTTAAAAACACTATTGTGGATAATTACCCCCATTACCTCTGCTGTTGTAACCAATGTTGTAAACCCCCGGTTATAAACATGAGTAATTATATGTATCTTACATGACTTCGCAGCCAGATTTTGTGGTGTTGCCAACTTGGTACATTTTGCCCTGAAATTCGCATGGACAAGTGGAGGGCTCAATACATTTTCCTTTGTGTAACACATAGCCATTTTGGCAAATACAACCTGAAAAATGGGGTATGAGAGGTTATGCTAAGATAACTAGGTGGTGTGCTTAAGTTGGTATGTGTGGAAATGTGTATGGTAAGGACTTTGGAAATGTGGCATAGATGGACAGGTGGTGTGCTTATCAAGGTTGATTTGTGTGGAAATGTGTACGGTAGGGACTTTGGAAATATGGCACAGATGGACAGGTGGTGTGCTTATCAAGGTTGATTTGTGTGGAAATGTGTACGGTAGGGACTTTGGAAATATGGCACAGATGGACAGGTGGTGTGCTTATCAAGGTTGATTTGTGTGGAAATGTGTATGGTAGGGACTTTGGAAATATGGCACAGATGGACAGGTGGTGTGCTTATCAAGGTTGATTTGTGTGGAAATGTGTATGGTAGGGACTTAGAAATGTGGCACAGATGGACAGGTGGTGTGCTTATCAACGTTAATTTGTGAGGAAATGTGGTCGGGACTTGTAGAAAAAAGTGAAGTTAAAAAGAAACTACAGAGGGTAGCACATGAACCGTCCACCCTCTACTCACCAGACTGGCAACTGAGACTTTGACAAGTTGTTGATTCGTTTCTGTTCAGGCAGGTCAACGCACATTCAGCCCCCACCTCTCCCGCAGATAAAGTCGAACATTTAATCAACTTCATGTTAGATGGACACGCCAGCTGCGATTCATCTTCTCCTGTGATGTCATAATGGTGCAATTGTTGAAAATTTAGATATAATTAAAACAATCAAAAATTTTTTTTTAATTGAATGAACTTTTTTACGGCATAATTAACATCAAGACACACCAGCAGCTGTTTATTTTCTCTTATGATGTCATAAGGATGCAAATGTACACATATTTGCCTTAAATTTTAATTTAGCATGTTTTAAGTATATTAATAAGTATATGTTTAGTTTAGTTTGGTTAAGTTTTTTGCTACTTTATTAATTTAAAGAAGAAGTTATTTTAAAAGGAGGCGAGATAAAATGGTAAAACTACGGTAGTCAAAACACTCCAGTAAATACACCTTGTATAAGGGAGGGAAGTAACAAGGCTGTTAAACCTTACATTAAGCAAAAAATTGGGGCCGTACTTTTTAAGCGTGTTTAAAATGCTGCATTTTTAAGAAAAAAAGGGAATTAAATTTCTGCCTAAAAATAAAGTTTAGTGTAATGTTCAATACGTTTTAATAAATATATTGTTGTAAAAGAAAAATAGAAATTTTTTGTTTTTTGTTAAATTGATTTTTTTATTATGTAATAAGTTACCAGCATCATTTTATATTCATTGTCTGTCTTGCCTACAACTGACTAGTCAGATGCTGGTTATTTAAGAAACATGAAAAATATGGTTATTTCGACTATTTGTACCAATCGTTTGAAACATAAAAGATAGGAAGATAGGATATTCATGTTTTATCCCCGTGAATTGGGTTAACACACGGGCAATCGTCAGATCACCTCGCGTTCCCCTGTTGGGTTGTGTGTTGTGTATGATACTCACATTCCTTCAATTTGGTAGAACCCAATAATAGATTTACTAAGTTGCTTTAATAGTATTTACTAAGATGTTTTATTTAAATTTCATATTAAAAACTGCTGTTATTTTTACAAACTTATTGCAAATACATTGGAACGAACCCAACCAATACCTATTCTAAGTATTTGTTACTTGCTTAATATGCTTTATATTTCATTTGTCAGAAAACAGTAAAATATTTGAACAATATTTTTCCCAAAAAAAAGCTATAAAAAGATTTGGAAAGTTTGGGTGAAATGTTTGGATTCGGTTGAAATGAATTTTCGTTCGGCCAATTTGACTCAAAAAGACTTATTTCTACGAACTGTGCGTCAGAAAACGTGAAAAAAAAATTCGAAGCTGAAAAAACAACCAAATACCATTGTGATGTAATAGCGCGTGGCATAACTTAATGCTTTATGAGGTCATAATTCAGACAAACAAAAAACAATAATAGTTATTAAAAGTTGTTAAAAACAATATAATATTACAAAATAAGGACTTAGCAGTGTTTAAAGTAAATATACCAACCTTTGTTACAGTTAACAGCATTTTTTTTAGATTTAGCTTAATAAAATCTATAATATTATAAGGGGTCACATATAAGATTATAATGTCAAAATACAGAGGTAGCAGTATATGAAAAGTTGTTTGTGCAATTTCAGCGCAAAATTAAACCAGACTCCCTTTTTCCCAAAAACTTTGAATGGGGAAAACCACTTTTCAATTAAGCGTGGCATACCTTAACGCTGTGTGATGTCACGAGCAAGCGTGCGTCAGAAACTTTGCACAAAATATTGCGCAGGTTTAAGCGCGAAAGCCCCTGCATTAGCACTGAAAGTTCACGTTTATGTTTAAAAAACAGAAATTTTTCGCTTGAGAGAATTGAAGGAATTTTGAGTCAAAGTGAGTAAATGAATACTGGCTTTGCACATATAGTTGCATTGAATTTAAATTTTTCAATTTTAAGCGCGTCCCTTCAAATATTGCACCTTTAGAAGTAAATAAAACTGGCGCCTTAAATAATTTAATTCAATATAATTTCCGATTTGTTTTAATTAATTTATGTCTTAAATAAAGATACAATGTTTTGATAACTCTTCTATTTTGGTGATAAAAGGAGATTTTAAAACGCAGAAGAATATTTTAAAATCTATACATGTCTGATAACAATTCTAAAGTCAATTGTTCTAATGTTTCAATACAAATTTTTTTATTGAAAAAAATTAAAGTTTAAAAAAATTCAATTTTTTTACGTTTTCTGCCATTTTATTATTAATGTTTACAGTAACCATTTTTTCTTTGTTTAAACTTATGGATTAATAAATAAATTATTGCCATCAAAAAAATAATCAGAACGTGTGTGTTTTTTTGTACAAACTGAAAAACAAATGTGAAAAATGAACTTAAAAAATTGCTTAGTTGTTCCAATCCACAAAATCGCTATTTTTAGAATCCTGAGAAAAAGTTTTTTATGGTTACGTCGGTTTAGACTGCCGGTGGATAATGTTACAAAGTCGTACGTGAGGCATATTGCAGCATTGCGTGTTTGGGCGCTTCGCGTAATTACAACCGTCTCACCACATAACGTAGGAAACGTGGGGTTGCCTGGCAACAGGAAATTGACGGGGCTGTTCTCACAGAAATCAAATATGAACGGCCATAGAGATCCCAGACACCATGAAAATACATGAACGTCTAATTGAACGTCAAAAGAAAGAAATAAACGTGAACATTGTGATTTTGCGAAACGCTTTGCACGTTAATAACAGCCGGATTTAATTACTTTTAAGCGGATCACATAAATATCTTACAAAACCGCGTCTTCGCGCTTGAATGGGCATGATTTAGTTTGCACTTAGCAACAGACGCTCGAAGCATTGTGAGAAAACAAAGGGGTTTATCATTCGAAAACCACATCCCACGGATAATTAGATAACAAAAGTATTTGCGTCATCAATATAGAGGAAAGAAACTTACTGAATTAATCAGTCTTTCCCAAAAAAAAACAAAAATCTGCAACATTTTGTGTTTTTGCGTTATTTAATTTAATGGACATTATACTAAATTTTGTGAATGTTTTTTTAGAATTTAATAAACAATTAAACTTAATTAAAATCACTCAAAAAATCTTTTTTTAATTACTAAATAAAATTAATATATTTTAATACTACTGAAAAAAATTAAATCTATTTAAAAATTATGGAAAAAAGTCAAGATAAAAAACTAACTTAAAAAAAAAGTTAATTCACAAAAAATTGGCTTGAAAAAACCTATTTAATCAATCATTTTCTAGCACAGGCGTAATGTAGGTTGGATTACAAGCTTTGCTATTATCTTAAGCTTATAAGCTTCGGTGTCAAGATAATCAATCAATAAATAGAAGATGGTCTCACCTGCTTGACGGTTGCAACTTACAACCCCATCCACACAGTAGCTGTGGATGAATAACAGTTTAAATCTATTTGGGGTAGATTATTGATTAAAGTTTAACAGGTTTGATAAAAACATCACAAAAAACACTTAACACACAAATCAACTATAATAAGTACACCACCTGTTCATCTGTGCCACATTTTCTAAGTCCCTATCATACACATTTCCACACAAATCAACCTTGATAAGCACACCACCTGTCCATCTGTGCCACTTTTCCAAAGTCCCTACCATACACATTTCCACACAAATAAACCTTGATACGCACACCACCTGTTCATCTGGTGCACACATTCTAGCACCTTAATTACTACAAAGACAACAATAAAACAGTCTTACCAGGGAATTTTATTTTGATGCACGATATGTCCTGGTTTGATCCATGAGTTTTGGTAGTAGCAGGGACATTCTCTTTTCTTCACACAGGTATTGTCATTTGATAAGTACATGTCTGGATATAGAAGTGTATTATTATGCATTATATAGTTTTTGTGTCGCAGGTCTACGCACTTAACACAAGTTGTATAAGCTCAGTGAATTGACTGCCAATGTACACAATACGCTGGAATAGCCCCGGAAACTTGACTATAAGCATAAGGGACCAGCCAGTGATAAACAAACAGGTCATATCTTAATGTACCGCTAGATATCTAACTGGAGCACAAATGTTGGCATTATTTTCAATTTACTTAGAAGATTAATCAAGATTTATTATTTTAACTTTAATCCGGATTAATTCTTGAGACATTTAATCAGGATTTAGAGAAGAAATGTTTACAGCTAGTAAAAGAGAACCGGTAACTTGTATTTACACGGTGGGAAATTGAGGTGTGTTTAACATATACCTTCGTCATTACAAGAATAGAATGTAGTTCAATACGTAAAAATTTGTTTTAGTTTCTAACGAGATTTGTATTTTACAGTCGAGTTGCTAAAAATGTTAACCGAAGGTTGTAGCCTCCACTTAAAATGAGAAAATGAAAATTCCCTCGTAGATTTTAAAGATGAACAGGCACGGTTGACTAACCACACGCCACTAATGACCCCAATCAAAATATCATTTTCAAGATTCCTAAACTGTCTTCAAAATTGTTAACTTAAAAATTGATAATATTTACATAGTGAGGTATGTGGAAAATAAAAGAAATAAAAGACTTAATATTGTGATCACATTTAAAATATAAACAGGAGACTAAACCTTGTTATAACATGCTATGTTCAAGTTTTATTCTGTATCAAAGAATTATTTTAACACCTTTTTTCTGTTTTATTATGAACTAAAGCTTACAGTGTGGAACCTTTTTTACTCTGGTAGGAACAATGTTCTAAAGTTTTTAACCCAACAAATTTTAAACCCAGTTGTTTAACCCAACAAATTTTAAACCCAGTTGTTTAGACCCACAAATTTTGAACTCAGTTGTTTAACCGCACAGATTTTGAACACTTTTAACCCACAAATTTTGCGCCCATTTTTTAATGCTCTAAATTTTGCAAGTTTTTTACTCACCCCCCAAAAAAATTTTTGCCAACATTTTTGACCCGCTTTTAACTTCCCAAAACCCCCCCAATTTCACACCCACCTAAAGGGCAATTGCAGCCCTCCACTTTATCGAGTGGCGAGCACGATTCCATTTCCATGAGTGAACGACAACTTCGACCACACGAGGTGCCACTGACCTGGTATGTCTTCTTTCCAGTACACTGTATTCCTATGAAAAATATGGTGTTTTTATTGAATATATGGTGTTTCTATTAAATATATGGTGTTTCTATTAAATAAATGGTAATTTTCTTAAAATTATGGTGATTTTATTAAAATTATGCTGTTTTAAAGGAGTATATGGTGTTTCATGCAAAATAAAAACAATCTAGTTCCATTTTAATTTTTGGCCGAGAAATTTTTTCGAACTCACCACACGATGTCCCGCCTCTCCAGTCGACTTTAAAGCCATTAGTAAGGCACTCATGCGCGTAGAAGGCTATGGCGTCGCAGAAACACTTAGAACCCCGTTCGCAAGAGCACACGTCCGTCTTACATGCCTGGTGGTATAATGTGTGGTCCACGGCTTCCCGGCAGGCTTTGAACGCTGGCTCCAATATGATGTTGCATTCAGTGACACTCGCTTGTTCTGTGGGTAACAAATGAGTTAAATTGTCACCATAGTAACATGTGAGTTTAACCCCTGATGGGTCTACCGGGTATATATTTTTTTTAAAGAAAAAATTTAAAAATTCCTGCCACAAAGTATCAAGGTTAAGAGCACGACCGTATTAACAGAAGGTTTGATACCAAGGCTAATGACTGTGTGATTGTGTCCTTAGACTAGCAACAACAATTTAATGCTTGATCAAGTATATTTTAAAGGATCATTCAAAATCGACCAAAAAGAGTGCATTGCAAAAGCACAAACAGCTTAACTGTAGGACAGTGGTATTATAATTAGTTATGTAATTATTAAACATCTAAAAGTTATGAAAGGGAGTCACGTTAAATAATTCATCTCTAGCACCCATAGCTATGCACAGTATTGTCCCATGGGCAAGTTAGTTACATTGCTCCAAAAAGATATGAAAGTTGCAACTACAACTATTTTTACAGGATCGACCTAATCATATTTCCAGGGACAAAAGGTTATTCAATAAAAGCATTACGCGCTATTGGACTTAGTGATCTAACAATTCCCTATATCGCTTAACATTTAGAGGAATGGCCCCGTGTGA
>CH002320.1:132141-154571 GCA_000149265.1 Ciona savignyi
GATGCAGAATGACTTAGGGGTAAAAATGCTTTCAATAAAAACATTGCATCATACTATATGAGCTACTGTGACCCGACTTTAACAGTTGTCTACGTCATGGCATATGACATTGGGAAATAATCACTTTCAAAACCTTTCAAACTTATACCTTCTAATATAAAAAAACCTAAAACTTGCAACATACAAACATATTTACGCCTAACATAAAAAATATATAGTTATTAACTAACATACAACATATATAGTTACTAAAATAGAAAACATATAGTTTCTAACAGAGACAATATATTTTTACCTACATAGAAACAGATAGTTACTAACATAGCAAACATATTTCTACTAATTCACATGGAAAATTTATAGTGACTAATATTCAAAACATATTAACGCCAAACATAGAATACATATAAACACAAACACAGAAAACACATTAACGCCTAACACAGAAAACATATTAAGGCTTTATGAGGAAAACATAGTTACGTTCATAGAAAACATATAGTTAGCAACATAGAAAACATATTAATGCTTTACGAGAAAAACATAGTTACTATCATAGAAAACATATAGGTAGCAACATAGAAAACATATTAACCTGCCGCACACTCACACCCAGCTGTGCATTCTCGATCGCAGTAATTCAGGTTCATTGTCTCACAAGTAGATTGACAAGGACTGGCGCACTCTTCATACTGTTGGTTGCCCGGGCATTTTCGGACTGTGTGAAAATAGAAGAACGTTAAATTCAAAGGAAATATAAAGACTGAAGTTTTTGAATGCGAAATACAAATAATTTTGTAGGGTGTCAGCACAATTTATTTTATTTAAGCCTTAAACAAGAAAGGCTACCACTTCTCGCATTTTTAATATTTCTCCTTAAAAATTACAGAGAATAAATAAGAGGATTTCCATGATCGAATGAGCCATAGCTGATGTCTCTACCATTAGGCGTTGCGGAGAAATCGTTTCTTAGATTTGCATCCATTTTTGTGGAATTCAGTATACCATGTTTTTACACCAATTAGCGAAAAAATCGTGAGTTAGTACGCAAAGAGTTAACACCTTGGTGTCTCTATCAACCAAACAAAGCAACTAAATCAATTTTTTTATCTAAATATCTAAAAATCAGTGTATCGCCTGTTATAAGAAGGGTTGCAGATTCGAAACTGGTCAGTAGCTAGGTTGTGTTGGGCAAGGCACAAAGCAGCCTAGCTCAAAATGGTACGAGAAAAAAAAGATTGGGAATCACTGGTCCAAATTAAAGAAACTTACAGCATGACGAAGGGGTTCTCCAACTGCCCGGTTTGGCTCCGATTTTGGCGCATTCCTTGGCGTATTGCGCGACAACAGAGCAATGACAATCGGCACGGAGCTCAGGTTTGCATGCGCAGACGTCGGAAATGCACTGATCGAGGAACGGACTGACGTCAATGCTACGTCGGCACGTCTCAAACGCCGACGATAGAAGAACGTCACAGACTTGTTTCTGTTTCTGTTTCTCCTTGGTCTGTGGGAAAAATGAAAGATACCGAGATGTATGAGACTGATGCCTTTCAAATAAACCCACGTCAGTGATGTCGCAAACAAGCTGTTCCGCTAAATTAGAGAATGGACATCTCTCTCCTTGGAGGTTTCGAATCCAAATGTTGCTGAACCTTAAGGAGTTACCACTGCTCAGTCCTGTATGATGGGGTGGGGTTAAAAGGGGTTTCCCCAATATATGGGTTGCTGAACCCAACGGTATTACTCATATCCGTTCCTATATGGTGGGGTGGGTTAAAAGGGGTTTCCCCAATATATGGGTTGCTCAATCCAACGGTATTACTAGTGTTCGTTCTTATATGGTGGGGTGGGGTTAAAAGGGGTTTCCCCAATATATGGGTTGCTGAATCCAACGGTATTACTAATGTTCGTTCTTATATTATGGGGTGGGGTTAAAAGGGGTTTCCCCAATATATGGGTTGCTGAACCCGACGGTATTACTAATGTCCGTTCCTATATGCTGGGGTGGGGTTAAAAGGGGTTTCCCCAATATATGGGTTGCTGAACCCGACGGTATTACTAATGTCCGTTCCTATATGCTGGGGGGGGGTTAAGAGGGGTTTCCCCAATATATGGGTTGCTGAACCCGACGGTATTACTAATGTTCGTTCCTATATGGTGGGGTGGGGTTAAAAGGGGTTTCTGATGAGGCTTCGAAACCGCAGTTTTTACACATAAGTATCGTGGTTGAGTGATTTTCACCCAGGTTAGACTCATGAAAAGATCCATGAAAACTCATTTCGTACCCACCATTTTCGCTGAAATCATCTTTAGGGTCCCCGTTAAAGTTGCCGCAGAGCCCCGCCATTTTCCCCGCGAACTTCGAGTTGACTTTGAGGCTTAGCGTGAAGCTCACGGTATCAATCTCCACCTTGTGGCCGCCGACCATGACGAAGATGGACCAACCCGATCGGACCACCTCAAACCCAAATTGCATTATGGGTAAAGTCATCCTGGAAAAAATGTATCGGATAACATATTTATTTTATATCCCTGTGAATGGATAAATGCAAGGGTCGTTATTACAAGCGCAATCGGCAGATCACCTTCCGCCAACCATCGGGTTAACGAACCTATTGTCGTGTGTTGTTTATGATTCACACATCTATTTACAGGGATAAACATAAATATCAATATCGCCTGATCAACTTACGGAATGTTGCCGAATATTGTGGTTCCGTCGCGATGGATTGTCACGCTCGTCGACGCATAAAGTACGGTGATGGCTTCAACACAAGAGGGATATGAGCTTTCACAAACTGCTGATCGTCGTATTAAAACCTGTGGAAACAGTCGAATGGATGAATGGTTAACGTGACCAAAACTTATACTGACTTACATACAAAAAAACAGTCTTAGAAGGAACTGGATTGTGGGTTCAAAACTGAGACCGGTAAAAAAAGTTTTCTTAGTTTAAGAGTTTAAAGAACCAGGGATCATGGGTTTGAATCCAGGCATGGGTTGGAGAACCAGGGATCATGGGTTCAAATCCAGGCATGGGTTGGAGAACCAGGGATCATGGGTTTGAATCCAGGCATGGGTTGGAGAACCAGGGATCATGGGTTCAAATCCAGGCATGGGTTGGAGAACCAGGGATCATGGGTTCAAATCCAGGCATGGGTTGGAGAACCAGGGATCATGGGTTTGAATCCAGGCATGGGTTGGAAAACCAGGGATCCTGGGTTCTAATTCAGGCATGGGTTGGAGAACCAGGGATCCTGGGTTCTAATTCAGGCATGGGTTGGAGTCCTTGGAGAACCAGGGATCATGGATTTGAATCCAGGCCAGGGTTAAATAACAAAAATTTAAATACAAGTCCACATTTGGAGAACGAAATACACTGTGTTACAAAACATCGAACCTCTAAAGAATTGTCCTCTGTGCGAGCCATCACATACTGACATCTGCCGTTAAACCAGTAATAATGTCCGTCGAACGTCTTGACTTTGTTCTTGCCGTACATGACGCAAGATGACGACGTCTTACGTGGCGATGTCACAGTGACATTGGTGCCCTCCAGTGACGGGAATAAACCTGGTTGTTTCAGTTTTGTTTGATTTCGCTTGTTTGTTATATTTGGAAGATTATTGTGGTTAGGAAATTATAAAAAAAGAAGGAAAATAGGCAAATTATAGTTGTTAAAATGTGTTATATTTTCACAAATACATTTTAGTTCATTAGTATGGACGGGTCCAGGACCAAGAATTTAGGCCATAAAATGCCTTTAATAATAAATGCTCATTACCCTACCATTTACACACGGAATACCAGTTTAAAAACAGGCATTAATAGCTATTAAAGAATTTAGCACACCACCTGTACATGTGAGCCACAAAGAGAGTGGATGGCTCAGTTAAACAGGTTGAAGAAGGATATAAATTTAACTTACTGTAGCCACATCTGTAAAACCCAGTTGAAGCATCTGCACTGCAGTCGCATGTGTTAAGTCCATTACACACGCCATCGTTGTAGCACCAATTCAAAGAACATTTTGCTGAAAAGCGAGAAATTAGAATAGATGCTGAAAAAGACTGTGGTTCAACTATGTGGGTCAAATGCAGACACTCACAATAAGGCTGGGCTGGTTAGTCTGGCGGTTAAGTGCGTCACCTTTAAATCTAAAGGTTGCAGGTGCGAAACTGGTCGCTAGCTAGACTGTTGCGTCATTGAGCAAGGCACTTTACGGACATTGCTTGAACCCAGCGGATTAATGGGTTCTACCAAATTGAAGGAATGTGTCTATTATATACAACACACTGCAATAGTTCCGGTAACCCGACAGTGGGCGTGAGGTAATCTGACGATTGTTAACCCCCTTGGTTTTTCCCACTCATGACGAGTGTTAACCCCCTTGGTTTTCCCATTCACGGAGATAAACATGAATATCCTATCCTAACCTATGCTAAGGAAAAAATTGTACTTTTCCAAAAATGTGCACAAATGGATGAAATACCATAGTTCAGAGACAATTTTTAGGACATTTTTCATTGCTACAGATTCACTGTTTATCAGCACATGACTTCGGTAACAGAATGATCGTCACGAGATAATTTGACGATTACTGGTAACATAATGCCCCTTGTGTTTTTCCATTCACAGGAATAAATATCCTATGACGTTCATGTTTGCCGTTGTATATAAACGACATGCTCTCAAGGGTGATGAGATCAAAACCAGCTGTCAGCAAGTCGGTTGCGCACACCACTTCACAGAAGTTGTTTGTAACCAAAGCAATCATTGTTTTTAACGTCCGCTTTTAAAATATTTATTTAAACAATTTTAGAGTTTTCATGAAGAAATCGTGGTTTTAATGGATGCAGTATTACCAGACGGTTAAATATGATGATAAATAATAATGAACTCGACAGCGGTCATGATGTAATCTGACAATTGCTGTATCAGCTTTTATTTTTTTCATTTAAAAAAATACATATGACTATCCTTCTAGATTTAAGACTATTAAATATAAAAAAAAAACTATCAATTATCGCATCAATCCAAGACTATCAAATCATGACTATTAATTAAAGATTATCAAATACGAAAACATAAATTAAACTTCACAAACTTACGAATTATTTTAGCTTCGTATGTGATGCTGAAACCATTTCCTGCCATTTGGGGATCGCTGGTAAACTCGACCGTCGCCTTGTTCCCATTGGTTCCCACATTAGACACGATCTGTTGCCCACAATAATTTCCGATGGTCTGGCCATTCGATCGAATAGTCAAGTGGTCGCTAGTGAAAGGCGAAATTAGTTTGACGTTTGGAATAAGATATGTTTTATTTGTAATAGGATAGGATTTTGATGTTTGTCCCTGGGATGCAAAAACGCAAGGGGTTAACATATGGACAATCGTCAGATAACCTCGCGCCCACCATTGGGTTACCAAAGCCATTGCAGTGTTTTGTATATAATTAAAACATTGCTTTAGTTTTAAAAGACCCAATTTGTCCATTGGGTTCAGACAATGTCTGCTAAGCCTTGTCCAAGGAGATAACTGACAAGCTACTGACTGGTTTTGATCCTACAACCTTTAGGATGAAAGATGACGCATTATTACACCAAGCTATTCAGCTGGCTCATATACAGGATATACGATAGGATAGAATATTCATGTTTATCCACGTGAATAGGAAAACCAAGGGGGTTAACACACGGGCAATCGTCAGATCACCTCACGTCCACTGTCGGGTTACCGAAGCTATTTTAGTGTGTTGCATATAATAGAAACATTCCTTCAATTAGGTGGAACCCAGTAATGCGCTGGGTTCAGGCAATGTCCGTAAAGTGCCTTGCCCAAGGACACAACCGACTAGCTAGTGATCAGTTTCGCATCTGCAACCTTTCGGTTGAAAGGCAACGCACTTAACCGCCAGACTAACCGGCCGAACAAAATACAGACTGTTAATGTGTGTACAAAAAAAAATTGGAACTTTTTATAGTGGAGCTTATATACAGGTTGCTGTTTTGTAATAGGCAAATAAATTATACCAGCGGTTCCCAAACTTTTTTTGCTGGCGGCGCCTTTTGAAAACTTATTAAACCTTGCGGCTCCCTCAAAAAGCCAAAATTTTCAAACTGCAAGTATTGTTGTGGATTTTATATCCAGCATTTGGATAACCATTCAAACTCTTCAAAACTATTCACCAAAGTGACTAATAGTGAATTAATGCAAAGCAGTTATTTGACAAACCATTATTCGAAAAACAATGCCATGTTAGTTAGCAAATAATGGGAGATAACTAAGGGATGCACAAACTAGAATATCTTGGTATTCTAGAATAGTTATTTCGAATCCAGAATATCGAATCCTATTCTATATTAAAAAGCAAACTCGAGTTAAAGTGGCAAGATCGTCAAAAATTTCTGCTGGCACTGACTACCTCTATGGCCAGTGTGATTACATACTTATAATCATAGGCGGAGACTTCAGTAAAATGTTAACTCGGATAGAACTATGATACTAACGATTTACAAAGCTAAAAGATTAAGCCAGGAGTTTAACTGTTTAATCTAAAAACTTCCCCGCTGAAATATTGCATGGTCGTTAATACGCTGCTCAGCGTCAACAATACGGAAAGAATATACCAAATATTTATGTGTCTGCGAGGGCTGTGCAAGAACCCAGATTTCTATAACGGTTAACTGATCAAAGAAAAAAAAACGTTAACCGTTAACCGATGTTAGCCTACTGTTCTCTCTAGCTAATACTTAGTAATGGGAAGAACATGGGGAAAAACGGGAGTTCGTCAGTAGTCCTGTATTGAATCTAGGTCAACGTAACCCTAGGTCAAACCGCCGATCAAAGCAATAAACACCGCTGGAAAAGCGGCGCTGCGGTTAGACGATTTATGTGATAATTATTGCGCAGCGGAAGCTGGCGCCCATGCTTATAATATCCATTATAATCAACGCTGCTGCAACATGTACAATGGAAATAAAAAGGAACTCCATGCAATTATAGTTTCTTAATGTGCAATGTATATTATTTCGAATCCAAATATTCGAAATAAACGTAATATTTGGATTCGAATCCTACGGGAAAGAAGATTCGATATTCTAGTTTGTGCATCCCTAGAGATAACACCAAACAATGGATTTTTAACAAGTAAAACGAATACTGTATGCTAGTGTATGGGGTTGCACACCAGGCTTAACATCTCCACTTAACGTTCTACTGGTTAAACGCACATATACTGTATTTTTTGTGAGAAAAACAATAAATGCAGCAACTTTCGCGGCGCCCTTGGCAAAGTTTGCGGCTCCCCAGAGCGCCGTGGTGCCCAGTTTAGAAACCGCTGAATTATACGATTAAGTTTATGTTGAACAAAAAAGAGAGCAAAGCAAAAACCTGCATGAAGCGTCGAGTTCAAAGCGATTGAACTTAAACTCGATCCGGTACCCAGTTTCCACAACCACATTCCAAGTACAGTCGTAGTTGTTCGGGTAAGCATTGGGGTAATTGGGTGAGGTTATCACCCCACTTGCTGTAGTTAAATTACCCCCGCACTCTGGAAAGCAAAAATGGTGGTTTAGTAAGTCTGGAAATTTTGTTTTTGGGTGTAAAATTATAATTCTGGATGTAAAAGAAGAATCCTATGCTTCTGGTTCATGGGAACACGACTGTAGTAGCCGGATAATCTGACGATTATCTGTGTATTAATGCACCTTGCATTTTCCCAATCTTAAGGATAAACATAAATGTTAACTACAGTCACCCAAATCATTATACGGCACTCCAAACTTGGTCCTCGCATGCCAGCGCGTCAAACGCTGCACACTTTAAATTAAATTCCTTAATTTCTCGCTTTTCGGTTTTATTAGTTCGTCTTTCAGTTCTACATTCGTTCAGTTGACAGTTATAGTTGGTTTCGGTGCAGTAGTTTGTCTTTCCTATTTTTAATTGCAGTTTTATTTGTAGTAGTGGTGGCTTACTAACTTATATTTATTTTACAGCTGCATACCTCAGTACTTATTATATTAGAAAACCTATCCCCCCCCCAGACTTTTTCCCCATTTCAAAGCCAAATTTTGTTGCCAAATCTTCATTTTTCCAGTTTGCCTTGCCGCCCTCATTTTGTTATTAAATTGTCTTAAGTTGTTAATTGGTTGTTCTAATAAGGGGTTGTTTAGTTATGAATGTGACCGATTGTCGGTTACAATAAATAAAAGCCAAACAAACTAAAAATTAAATTAATCCACTGAAAAAGCAACTGTACAACGCTTAGCATTTTATTTTAAGTAAAAAAAATACTAAGATTTAAAAAATCGTGATGTGCAATTTTAGTGACTTCTTTCTGTTTCTGCTAGTTTCATTATAACGTTAATTTTATTCGGCTAGTATTCACGGAATAAACAAAATATCAACGACTGTTTTAACAAACCGAGTTTTAGCGTTGGGTACCTCTAATTACGACAGGATCGCTTGAAACCCTAAAGCTCCATGCGGCCCAAGCGATCAAAGCTATCCTGTAGTAATTTGAAGTACCGTCAGCATTTACCCGTTGAATTGTTGGTTATTACTTTGACCCGAGTGCGCCGTGTACCCTCCAAGATATCAATTCATTTTGTTTTTTTTCTTATTTTTACTGAATTATACATTGCACTTTTATAAATACAGACGGGTTTATTCTACAACAAAATCCAAAAATAAAACTTTTTAAAAAAATACTGATAAAATGCACATAAAAACGACACAGAAAACTACGGTTAAATCAATTGTTACAGTTTGTTTACATTATATAAATTAGGATTCGTCGCAGGGTATTTCCCTAACTACTGATTATTTAATGATTTTTAATTATGGCCACATAGAAAATTATATTAGACTATTTTAAAATTAAACACCCGCTTTAGACGTGTGAAACTTAGACTTTATTATTTAAAATAGTGTGGCTAAAATATAGGCATTATTTATTTTGGCGTCCGTTTTTTTAAATGGTTTATAGTGGCAAAGCATATTCATTATTACAGCGTAATAGTAAAAGACGAATAGATTTAATCCCGTTTAGTGTAAAATTAGATGGAATTGAATTTTGGTAACTCTTAGTAGTTTCTTATTTGTATCTTATGAGATTATTCTCGGCGATGGCGCCCATGCCCAGCTATACCTATATTAAATTAATTAATTTGGTTAAATAACAACGGTCGTGTGGCCTGGTGACAAGACCTGGCCCGGTAGAAAAATAAGTAAACTCGTTGAAGAAATGCTGTTTTGTGAAATGTTTATTTTCCAGCATCCTATGTAGCCTACATGGCTAAGTTGAGAAACTACTTTTTTTATTTAAACCTCGTTTACAAAGCAATTGCGCAAGTGTTACAACCTGAATCCTTGTAATGGAAAACAACCCAAGACCAGTCAACATAATGGCTTTTATACTTTACAGGGTTTAAAGTTAACGAGCAGGAATTATCAAACAACCGCAAATTTATTGATTCAGTAATTCGCCTGACTCGTATGTAATAAACACAATATAAACATTCTATATATGATAAATTTTATAGCCCATACTGTGTGTGGTTTGAGTCGCAAGGCTTTCCACGGTTTAAACACTTACAATAGACTTGTTATTTATAAAGTAAACCAAAACCTTTCTAAAGCACAGTTGGCCACCATTCGTCCGTAAACGGTGCTTTTTAGATTAACATGGGGCTTAAAGTACTTTAAACTGGGATTTTATGGGACTTTTGTGTAAACTGTTTTACATATTTTGGCCATGTTAGTTCAAAAGCTATTCGACCCAAACGATAGTTATTAAGGCTAGGATATTTATGCTTTATCCCTGTGAATGGGAAAACACCGTTAAGTTTTCGCAAGGGTGATCGTCAGATCACCTCGCGGCCACCGTCGGATTACCGGAGCTATTGCGGTGTGTTGTGTATGATTAAGATGTTAATCCAATGGACTTCCCCCACCCACAAAACTATAGTAAAAATCTTATACGCTTTTTATCATGGCTGTGTTCATTTTATAGAGTTTTAGCTCGAAATATACATAGTTTTATAAAGGTTGATGACGTCGACTAATCTACCACAGAACCGTTTATTTAATCATCAGACAATGGGCTTTGTTACACAGGAAATATGATAGGTGTCGCCCAAGTATAATTCCGGAGCTATTGCAGTGTGCTGTGTATGATTAAGACATTCCTTCAATTTTAAGTCAACCATTAAACCAATAGATTTAAGCGAAATTTGTTAAGTGCCTTGCTCAAGGATACAACCTACTAGCTGGAGAACAGTTTCGACCCTGCAACCTTTTGACTGAAAGGCGACGCACCAATTCACCAAGCTGACCGGTCAGATTTTCGTAATGAGGTTCTACTACTATAGCAAAATTATAAAATATACCATAAAAAATCTAAAAAGCTTCTTAGCTTGGGGATGTTCTAAGTTTAAATGGTGAAATCGAAAGATACGCGTCAACTTTATTGCTTGTTGTAACTTTACAAGATGTCTGTATAATATACGAGCCAACCATTTCGTTTTATTTCTATGTTTGAATACTTGAAGATAAAATATATAAAGCCTATTGTACAGTTTTGTGATGTAATAATATAAAGCAAGGAATGCAGACAGCCTTATAAACTTATTTGGAATATTTTATTAAAGGTCGGCAACCTTTTGCATTTTAAGAGTATTTTTAACTTGTATTTCACAAAATAAAAATTCCTGGAAACCGCAAAACAAATAATATTTTCGCAATAAAAACAACACTGTGTGAGATAAAGACGCGAGTGTTCTTCTGTTTGTTTCACTTATGTATGGGTATTAGACTTATTAAGCAGTAAAATGGTTTATACAATATTGTGTTCTGGCTAAAAATCGGTTTGTTAGAGCATATGTTCACTATACAGAAACAAGCCTAGATTAAACTGGTACTGTTGTGTGTCCGAATGGTTAACGCGAAATATCAACTATGCAAACACGATCTTATTAACGAGCCCATTATATAGGTTCGAATTATCGCACGGTAAAAACAGTGTTGTGTAAGGTAGTAGTCTGTGTGTGTGTGAGTGTGTGTGCACCCCTCCAAATGTGCCTAAACTGTGCACCAAAAGATATTAATTTATTTCGAGCATTATATGTCAAGTTGCTTGTATAATGTGTCACCATTTAACAATCTTTCGATATTTAATTACCTGGACCGTTAAATGTACTATTTTTCGTCGAATATTTGTCACATTTTTGCGGCAAAGAAAGTCAAATAAAATAAATATTTGCTTCATTTTGGTATCAGTGGTCGTTGAAAAGTAAAGTTAAGATGCATATAGTTCATTTTATGGTCAATTTGTAAGAATTTGGCTTGTTAATATTAATTTTGATTGACGTACGTTCTAGAATGACGCGTTTGTGGGAAAATCTGGCAAATAGTCAACGAAACTTAGGCTACGAAATGTACTGTGCGAAAATTAGTCCACGAAAAACTAATCGCAATAACTAACTTACGAGGGTGTTTTATTCGAAAAATAACGATTGTTTAGATCAGTGGTTCTTAAACTTTTTCAGTCGCGCCCCCCTTGAGATTTGTGATTCATGCTCACGCCCCACCTACTCAAAAATCAAATTTACGAAAAATAGAAGGCGAAGCATATAACGATGTGTCGATATAAATAAGACGGCGAAAATTGAAACAGTAATGAATTATAGCCCAGACAAAATTGTTTTTTAAAACTAGGTCACAGATTAATCTATTGGATTAGTGTTAAAATACGAGGCTTGACTGTAATTTAGAGCTGTTTTTCATCAATATGTAAATGCCATGCTCGCGCCCCCCTTCCCCGGCGCGCCCCCCAGTTTAAGAACCACTGGTTTAGATTAAGGCGATTTAAAATAAAAAAAATTAACCGAAGATTTAAACTAAATGTATTTTAATAAATTTTTCACAAACAATTTTTATTCCTTTTCGCCAAAATGTGAGCCCTTCTGCAGCATAGTTCAATCACAATCAACTAATGAGAATATGTTTTTTGTTGTTGATTAAACCCAAAACCCACAATTCAAATTCGACCTTTATCTTATTTTTGGCAACAGAACAGTAGATTAATGTTTCAACTTTTCGAAGTTATTTGCAAATTTCCTCCACTATGCAATACCTTATGGTACACAAGCGCAGTCGAGCAGAAAGTTTGCTTTTTGACTCGTTTTATCGGCTTTTTGTGTTTAATTTATCTGCCGGTTATTGAAGAGGTTAGTCGTTGTGTTATTTTTCAATTTTTCGCAAAGTCGGTTGCTCAAACTATTCGGCCATGCTTACATTTTGTAGAGATACGACTGCTTACAATTTTTACAGGCCCCAAATTGTTTTAATTTTTTAACTGGGCCAAGTTTCGAACCCGTAATATGTATATCAATAACAATAAGAAATCTGCATTTCAATCGGTCGCGTAATCTTTTAACGCGAACCACTCATCCACACAACCGTCCCCACTGATCGAAAAATGCCACCAAAGTCGCACACAGTTCGGTGCCTTAAAACTCTATTTGCACACATTGCTTGAACCCAGTGGCATTTCATAGTTTAAACATAATAGGTTAACTTTTCATGCGTATGAAACCATAAACCTTGCCCAAAATTATATGCGTTTTCCCAAGAATCGGTTAGAATAGTCGTGTTTTATCCGCGTAAACGGGAAATACCGTTATCACAGGGGCAGTCATCAGATTACCGTGGACCGGCACCCATGGTCTGCCGAGCCCTGGGTTTCCTCATATGTTTCTGCTTCATTTAAGCTTCCAGCTCCATATTGGTCCCTGTAGTCGTTGAATTGTATGGAGGGTGACATGCAGTCTATCGGACCCCACACGAATAATTACGAAAGCATGAGCTCTATCCTTTAACCAACCAATCATTTTATTCACAACTAGCAGTCTGTGTAGTTAATAGCCGCGCCATTTGGCATGTGTAGTCGCGCTTTATCTGATATGCCTCGTGATTATATAACGAGGGGTTCGCATTTTTCGAAGGGCACCCAACCGTCTGTACTGCTGTAGGCTAATACGCAGTCATTGGTTGGTTACTTGGGAGTCGGTGTCAGAAACTTATCGCGTGAGCGGATAAGGATTACAGGATACCAGCGAGTTATAGTCAAAGTAGGTGTGTGTGTGTGTGTGTGTGTGTGTTAATTGCAAATGCGAAAAAATTGAGTATGACTGTAATACCAAATCGGCTGCCGAGAAAATTGCCAACGATTTCGTATTAGCACTTACCGATATTGCTGTTAGCGGCCAAGGCTTCACGCTTAAATTGAAACCACAAAAAAATTCCGCTTTTCTGGATAACAGTGAGCTATTATTACGCGGAGAAACTTTCCAACGATTTGTCTTACTCTAGGGTTGTTTGTTAGACCCTTTAAATCTTTCAAGTGACAGACTTAAATGAACACGAAAAAATGATGGTCTGTTTGTTAGTTACCCGCTACCCGCCATTTTAACGGATTGTTTATCATGTTAAGTTGTTAATATTGCAGCGATTTCATCATTTTTTGGTCGATTTTACTCGATATTGAATTTAAATCTATAACTTATTGATAAGTCGACAAGCCTTGGTTACTTTGCAACTAGGGTTGTATTAAGCATACTAATCCAAATACACATTTTGACAGGCGGTTTAATTATTCGAATATTTTGGGTTCCCTTCTAAATAGGTCTATGCGGACGATTTTTTAACGCAACTGATTTATGAGTGACATCGTGTATTCGAACCCTATTGCCAATTAAAAAAATAGAAGAAAAAAATAAAGAACTACAAAAAAATATTAAATGGACAAATTTTTTTTTCAAATTTTTAAGAACTTTTGATTGACTTCGTAGATATGCACTTTACCGTATTTACCAAACACTTAATCCCTGTGCTTGAATGTGTATGAGTCAGTCGCGTTAACCCCCATGCCACATACTCAGAAAACTTGTTTACCCAAACATTTGGCGTTTAGCTCTTCTTTACTTACTAACCTAATTTTCCAAGTATAGCTATTTTTAGACTCTCAAAATAACTGCGTGTGATTTTAAAAAATCCCAATGCTGATTTAAAGGCATCGTGCACACTTGACTAATTCCGGAAGACCGACGGTGGACACGAGGTAATCTAAGGAATGCCCGTGTGATAACGTTCCTTGCGTCTTCCCATTCACGGGGATAAACATAATTATCCGCGTGGACACTTGTTTAGAGCGACCGGTTGATTTTCGTTAATCCCGCTATCGAAATTTTGGGCCGTACAAAAAAAACACAAATTCTCGAAAACAGAACGGAAAATTTCGTGTTTGAATTTATGATTTTATGACGATTTGTTCCGAATCCCCGATTCACTGCTGAATTCACGAGTGTGTTGTATGAATATTTTGAGATCTCGATATTTGATACTAAAGGTTACTGAACCAAGGTAAGGGTTAGGGGGGATTTCCGCGATTAACTTTGTGCTGGAATGTCGCGATAACAGTAGTTCACCTCATGTGTATATTCGGGCTGCTTTTAAACGACACTTTAAATTTAATATAATTTTCGCAATTTATTTACTTGAAACGGAACAAATACAAGTCGGTTGCAAAATTGCTACCTATTTTTGACCCTAAAGTGTTTGCTGAATATCAAGTTTAAACTGAAAACAACTTTATAGAAATTTGGTTGCGAACTTGACATCTGATTTTATATTCATCTGTCATCAACCGCATATTCTATTATCGTGGCGTAGTTTTAACTTGGCAAACACACCGGTAGTCCATCAAACTTGAAGCCTTATTTTAAAATTATAATGCAAATGCGACACCTTTGAAAGATTTCCGTTCAAATGTGTTTGTCACCTTTAAATAAATATTGTCTGCAGGTTTAACTTGTGCATATAGGTTTTGCGGTTTTGACCGTTTTTGTTCGACTTCGCGTTTCATCTTAACCAGTCCTGGATTCGAACGCAGGATCACTCGATCCTTCGATCACTAGTTCTGTTTTTACCAGGTCTGGTGTCAAACCCAGAATCACTGGATCCTTCACTAGATCTGTTTTAACCAAGCTTAGTTTCAAACCAAGGATTCTAAGTTCCTAGAAGTTACAACTTAAAACTATGAAGATTCAGCCCGCAGGGTAAATAACCCAAGAAACACTTGCCTGGGGGTGGACAGGTGCCCAAATTGCAGTTTTTCGTTTCAAATTTCCCCGAATTCGGACACGATCCGCTCTTGCAGCCGCGCTCTCTTATTTGTATGCCCATTCCACACGTCTTTGAACAATCGTTCCACGAAGTCCATTTTTCCCACTCTGCGACACATAGGGTGGTTTAAACAGTTAGTTTTTTACCAGGTCCAAGTTTTAACATTTGGACACGTTTTCTGGTTAGGCCTAGTAGGTGATAGGAAAGTGTATTCAGGTGTATTCCCGTGAATGGAAAACGCAATGGGTGTTATCCACGAGCAATCGTCAGATTATCTTGCGCCAACCGTCGGGTTACCAGAGCTATTGCAGTGTGTTGTGTATGATACACGTTCCGTCAAATTGGTAGAAGCCATTACCATTGAGTTTAGGCAATGTCTGCTAAGTGCCTTGTCTATTAACACAACAAAAAAACCACAGATGTTAAACGTTTATTTTTATCGGGATAGGTTTCGAACTCATATTGGACTCGTCATTAAGACAATTTGGTTTGGAATTCTATGTATGAATGTGTCGCTCCAATCAGTCGACCGTATAGAGATCTTAATTCTATCGGTAACCATGAAAACAAAGTGTTTCCATATTTTTTAAATTTGATCCGACCGAATGACTGGGGCGACACGGTAATATACAGAATTTAATATAAAACGGTTCTTGTAACGAGCCAATCACCAGTTTAAAACTGATGCATGTACATATAACATTTCTTGTTTTTTTTTGTATGTAAAAACACAAATTACATTTATATTTTTTCAATACTAATTAAATAAGTTTATAATTACTTTGTCTGGTTTTATCAAAACTACTGAGTTATTAAAGAAAAACAGGCTATATTTAAATGAAGGTATTAAAATACAAAAAAAAACGACATTTTGTTGATTCTAATAGAGGAAAATATGCAATGATGGAAAGTAAACACAACGCTTGTAAATTTTACGCCCACATTGATTCAATTAGGGGTTGAGCGATTAGTGAAAAATCGTGTTCCGGTATTTAAACACTATTAAGATTGGAAGGAAATACTAGCAATGCTCATTATTCTATACTTTTATATTACCGCCTTGTATTTTTAATTATTTCAATATTTTTAACGTTTGTTCAATTATTTTTATCGGACTAAATTTCGAACCTAATACGGGTCCGTCACAAAAAAAACATTATTATATATTATCGCAACCTGAGTTGGCCTCGTTAACCGTTAGGTCACACGACAATTTTAGCATTTTAGTAGTGACGGATTTTAACGTTTCTTCGAGGTAACTTTGGATATCATTAAGTCTGCCTTTACCTATTTGCACAGCGAATGCCCAGACAAGGTTATAGCCTCGGCAATAACCACATATCAGCGCTTCAGTGCCGACGTCAGCCCGGTATTTACATTTGCCTTAAAATTTGAATAAAACAGCCAGCGTTTTGCACGGTAGTCGAAAGTTGTCTTTGTACAAAAACAGCGTTTTATTGAAGTTTAGTTCATACTAACGACCACATTCTAAAAACGTGTTACCGGATTTATTTTACCAAGTCCAAGTTATGTGCACGGTCGTGTCGCCGAATGGTTAAAGCGACCAGTACAGATTTTAATATAAAAAACGGCCTTAGTGACGAGCCCATCACGGTTTTCAAACCCACAGCCCGAAAAAATGCCAAATTATTTTATATCTGGGAAATTCTAACTTTGGTGGTCATAATACGAGCATTGGGTAAATATTAGTTTTTGAAATTACAGTTTATGGACGTGCAACACTGCGTGTCACTTCGATTATAAGCTCACAATTCAAAAAATCATGATTTATTTCAAGTTACGACGATTATCCTTAGTTTTGAATTAACATATATTAAGGTATACTTATGAATTTAATTTTTAATTTTACTTAATTTAATTTTTATTTTAATAAAAAATAGGTAAGAAATCGGCAATTTAAATTTGGGGTCGAAATGAAAATAGTTCTTTACACCATAGACCGACAATTGCACAAATTACATTTACTCAACTGCGGACACAAGTTATTCGACGATTATACTTAATTTAGAATTGACAGATATTAGTTTAGTGTTTTTTTTGTTTTCACGATGAAACGGGACCTTTGATAATTATTTAGAAAACGGAAAAAAACGACAGTCGTTAAAACACGTCTAAATAACATTCAATTAATTACTTCCGGTATGTTGAGTTATAATTGGAAAAATAAAAAAGCTGAACATTTAATTATTCTAAACTTACCTTGAGCATTTGCAGCTGCTAGAGACAGAGCAAAAGCGAAGATCGTCAGAAACCGGCTGAAACCAGTTTCGACTTGCATATTGCAGATTAACCAGTTGTGTTGGACTATAATCGCCCAGGTATGTTAGTTCCGGAAAACCCGACGCGTTTTATACCGGAGCTCTTTTTTCGTGCGTCGCGTATACGTGGCGCTCTGCGGCTGACGCTTTACGGTCACGTCGCTTCTTAGCGTCACGCGGTAGCGGCATCGTCTGGGTACGGGGGATTCCCCGCGACGTAACAAACGTGACGGCGAACGCAGCGATAGACGGGGCATTGTGTTTGAGGGTTAATAGCTCGTGAAGTGTTTTTGTGTTTCGGTCGAATACTGTGTTTTAAGATCGATTACTTTTAAACCCTAAGACGGTTCATGCTAGATATATATTACGTGAGAATGGCGTTATAACACGAATAATATTGATATTATGTGCTTTAACATTGTGGTAATCAAATGTATTGAGCATTTTACATATTCTTTATTTTTTTAAAGAATCAATTTAAATAAACATGGTGATAGATTTTTTTATTATTGGAATAATTTTCGAACTCATAATGTGCTTGTCACTAATACCGTTTAGGTAGAAATTGATACATGAATCAGTCGCGTTAACCATTCGGCCATATCAGTAAATGTGTAGCCAAAAAAAAAGTTGCGCAGAAAGTGGCCAGGTTGAAAATCGAACTGGCACCCTTTCGTATATTAATAATCGACCGTATTTTCTATTTTATGCTGTCGTAGACGGAAGAGGCATAAGAAAGTTCCCAACCTACGTTTGTTGCTGTAAATACACTTTAGCACTTAAAATGAGTTTCAGACACAAACTAAATACTCGGTAGATATAATGCGGTTATCAGTCATGTTTGCATAAAGATATAGATTCCACTCAAATCGTGTTTTGCAAATATCAGTGGTTAAACACATGGTTGACGCTCTCTAGTTTGCATTAGGGTTGGATTAATACTTCTGTTTACTTTTTTACCCTCCTAAGTTTCGAATCCATGACAGCTTCGCCAGTTTTATTTAGAAAACTGGTATCTGTTCGGTCAGGTTAACCATTCCGCCACAAGACCACTCGAAAACGAGCGCGAATGAGGCTGTAGTTTCACGGGAAAAGTTTTCTATACAAATGGTCGTGTGGCCAAATGGTGAGCGCGACCGACACATATACGGCTTGCCTCTGAAAACTGAACCGTTTGACGATACATTCATGGGTTCGAAACCTAGCTAGGAAAAAAATCTCACGTCACAAAATAAATGAGATTTTTATACACTTTCCAGGCCACTATATATTCATAGAACTAAGCGTTTGCGGAAACATAATGATTGTTCCTCGATTACACATGATTTTAACACAACTTGGATATGGTACACGCCGCTATGACGATTATACAGCTTACAAAACGGACAAAATAAAATGCTTGCCTTAGTTTGAAACCCGGCCAATATGCACGACTCTGTAAACCACTGGTACAATGTCAAGGCTGGGTAAATCGGGTTAAAGTGGATACTATCCACACTTCGCTTAATTTTGCAGTCATCGAACTTTTTAACTTATTGCAGTCGTCAAATTTATCAAATTTAACTTTATTAGCTGGGTCACAATATTTCTAAGAATATCTGAAACGCTACTGAGTAAAATTGGATGAACTATTGCATAATATTCAAAGAATTATGGAGTGTAGTTGCGTTCTTTTCAAATATAGGAAGTTCTATGTCAATTGATTGGCGTGAAGTAAGGAATTGTTTATCAGCACAAGAGCATTAACAATGATCTATTTTGGTATTTCGTCGCTGAGTGCCTGCCATTAAGACGGAAATTGCAATTCCTTATAAACACTAGAGAGTGTCAACCACGTATTTAACCACAACTATTTGTAAAACACATGTTGTATGCCATATATTCATGCTACAGGGTCCCTAACCACATTTTGTATTTTATACACTGTGTATGTAGTTTTTGTTTCTGCAAGCATAAACTCATGGGTCCCATAGTTATCAAACCAAAGTTCTTCTCCGTGTGTAGGTAAAAAAGAACAATCGTGATAGATTTACAAAGATTTCATTACAAATGTTTTTAATTAAAGCTTTTTTTAAGTGCTGTATTGAAATGAAGCTAAATTCCTTAAACAGTTCGATCTAGTTTTTCATGGCTTCGGGGAATTCCCCATGAGCTTGGTAAATAAGTTTCTGTTTTTACATATGTGGGTCATGTTAACTATCAAGTCTTAAAGTTTTAATCCAATTTGACGAATCCTTGTTGGAGAAGTCAGTGCAATGTGGCATGCTTGTCACAATCATGAGTCCGGAACATATCTTCGTTTTTAAGGGAGTTACCCTAAGTAAATGTTTTCTTTCTTTTAAATGACACAATGTGGATAACGATCTAGCATTTCACAAAATCTGATCAAAATTAGAGCAGCCGGTTAAACGTTATTTTCCGAAATATCAGTAAATGTGTAGCCAAAAAAAAAGTTGCGCAGAAAGTGGCCAGGTTGAAAATCGATCTAGCACCCTTTCGTATATCGATAGTCGACCGTATTTTCTATTTTATGTCGTAGACGGAAAAGACCTAAGAAACTTTCCAACCTACGTTTGTTGCTGTAAATATACTTCAGCACTTAGAATAAGTTTTAAACACAAACTAAATACTCGGTAGATATAATGCGGTTATTAGTCCTGTTTGCATAAAGATATAGATTTCACTCAAATCGTGTTTTGCAAATATCGGTGGTTAAACACATGGTTGACGCTCTCTAGTTTGCATAATACTTCTGTTTACTTTTTTACCTTACTAAGTTTCGAATCCCATGACAGCGTCAGTTTTATTTGGAAAATTGGTATCTGTTCGGTCGAGTTAATCATCCCGCTACAAAACCACCGCGAGTGAGACTGTAGTTTCACGGGAAAAGTTTTCTATACAAATGGTCGTGTGGTCATATGGTTAGCGCGACCGATACATATACGGCTTGCCTCTAAAAACTGAACCCTTTGACGATACATTCATGGGTTCAAAACTTAGCTACAAAAAAATCTCACGACACAAAATGAGTTATGCACTTCCCAAGCCCTAGTATTTTCGTAGAACTAAGCGTTTGCGGAAACATGATGATTGTTCCGCGATTACACAGAATTGGACATTAACACAACTTGGATATGGTAAGCGCCGCTGACGATTATACAGCTTACAAAACGGACAAAATAAAATGCTTGCCTTAGTTTGAAACCCGGCCAATATGCACGACTCTGTAAACCACTAGTACAATGTCAAGGCTGGGTAAATCGGGTTAAAGTGGATACTATCCACACTTCGCTTAATTTTGGAGTCATCGAAATTTTTAACTTATTGCAGTCATCAAATTTATCAAATTTAACTTTATTAGCTGGGTCACAATATTTCTAAGAATATCTGAAACGCTACTGAGTAAAATTGGATGAACTATTGCATAATATTAAAAGAATTATGGAGTGTAGTTGCGTTCTTTTCAAATATAGGAAGTTCTATGTCAATTGATTGGCGTGAAGTAAGGAATTGTTTATCAGCGCGAGAGCGTTAACAATGATCTATTTTGGTACTTCGTCGCTGAGTGCCTGCCATTAGGACGGAAATTGCAATTCCTTATAAACAATAGCAGTGCGGAGTCACATAGACCTGTTCCGCCACTGCCTCGTGCAACTGCAGAACAATGCAAGAATCTTGCAGGAAAAGAGTCAGAGCAGATTAAACACGCCACCGGAACTATAGCATCCTAGGTTTAAGCAAACAACAAAAGTCATACATTGCTTATTGAAATAAGTTTTAAAATCAGGATGCTATCTTTAGTAGGTTTGTTTAATTGGATACTGCATATGAATTGGCCACACTATTGTTCTTGTTTGCTTTAGTTTTTATTGATCCAAGTTTCGAATCCGCACTGTTTCCGTTACGAAACTGTTTTTTAAAAGCATTTGGTATGTGGTCGCTAGCCATTCGGCTAACGTTCTAATCGTTGTTCCTTTTTTACCGGATAAAATTCGAACCCGTGATTGGTTCGTCTGTAAGACCATATTTGTGTGGAATTGGAATTTGTATCGGTCGCGTTAACCATTCGGCCACACCGTCGTTCAACTCGTAGAAGTTACCAGTAGCCGTTCTCTTAACAGCGTGACTGTAGCGACACCATGTGACACAATGACATCTGTAGATCGACTGTGGGTTCACGGCGGCCATTGGTAAAATGGAAACAAAGCATGTTTTTTATACTTGGAAATGTATAAATATCCAATTCAAAACGAAGCTAGGCAACTGTCCACATTTTTGTTTAGTTTAGCTTTTTTTGCTGCATATTTACAGTAATAAACAAATTAGCGGGGTTTATAAAAGAAGAATATTAAAACGGCAAAACTACTAATTAAAACACGTCAACTATATCCACGTGATATGAGATAAGAAAAAAATAAACAGAAGCCGCTATTAAATCTGAATTGTATAGTGCAGTTTGTAATTACTAAGTTTATTGTTTTAAACAGGGTTCTGGGTTACGAATATTTGATGGACTTGTCGCAAGACCGTTTATGTACAGAACTGGTTTATGTATAAAACGTATCAGTCGTGGTATCCATTCGGCTACACGGCCGTAATACTTATTTCAATGGTTAGACCCTTAAAAAAATATAAGCGCGACCCAGTACCAAGTGTCTATACTACCACCGCTCCGCGTATACCGCGCAATTCTTTTTACATAGAAACAGAATGAAAACTCTTAAATACAGCATGTCATTTAACACGAACCTTCTGGGAAGTCCATTGCTATAAAAAATAAGTCCCCGAAAAGTAAATTAAAGGCAGTGAAATTATATAGGACCTCCATGATTTTGGGTTTAACTGCAGTGTGTATGGATATACGGGAGTTGATATATGGGCTATTCATGTTTTTCGGGTTCCCGAAGCTATTGCAGTGTGTTGTGTATAGGTAGAAGCTGTGTGGCATTAAATTTAATA
>CH002320.1:169688-183002 GCA_000149265.1 Ciona savignyi
CCAACCTTGTCCCACTTCCACTTTGCAGTCAAATTATCCTCATGCTCGCAGACGACATGGCGTGTAATGCAAGAAACCCTAGACCAGGTGAGTTGGAAAACATGGAATATGTTCTGTAACTTTCTTAGCGTGTTTTGAATCATTTCGTGGGACAGATGTACCTTAAATACATGCTGCATGTTTCTCAGTGCAGAAACAGAACACTGTGGATTAATGGGTTCTACCAAATTAAAGGAATGTCTGAATCACACACGACACACTGTAATAGTTCCGGTAACCCGACAGTAGCCACAAGGTAATCTGAAGATTGCCTGTGTGTTAACGTTTATTGTGTTTTCCCATTAACGTGGATAAACATGAATATTTTGTTTTGTTAGTTGACTGCACAGTGCACATTAAGTCACAGATGATGTATTTTTAGTAGCATTTATTCCAGCGTACAACCAAAATCTAATAAAGACAAAATATAAAAAAGGCAGTGCATCATTTAAAACAGGCATGGGCAACATACGGCCCGCGGACCAGGTCCAACCCACTCCTGATTTAAAAAGTGTGCACTGTAGTAGTCCGCCATATTGGGTTTATTTGCATTTGCATAATATCAGAAAAATTCCAAAAATTTAAGCCTAAAAATGTCTAAACAAATCCCCAAAAAGTATAATTTGATAAAGACAGTTTTAATATTTTTATTCATGAAAAAAAACAGTCGCTTGTACAAAATCGCCAGAAACAGTGAAAAATCAACTAAATTGAACACATTAAAACTCCACATTATAGTAGGATAGGAAAATACCGTAAATTTCGTATTTTTGCTGAACGAATAGATTAACAATGGCGAAAACGTTTGCTGCACTAAAAATACACTGAATTCTACAGTTTCTGTTTATTTTCACGATCATAGAACAAATGTTAAAAGGATTCAGTTACGTGTTGAGAATAAGACTGCGTCACCTAAAATGGAGCGCAAGTCGTGTTCGTCACGCCTTAAACGCGCCATTTTGTTTCAAGCAATGTATGGATAGATCGCGTGTTCATCCGCGCGACTTAAAATAACGCAGTCCGATTACCTGCTGCCAAATATCGGTTTAATGCTTTTTATTCTCTCTTTATTATTAATTCACAAAACTTTGGATTCATTGTTTTATTTGAATTTGAATTTAAATCCGTTCCTACTTTATTCATTCGACGCCAATTTCGTTTAACATTTTAACAAAACATATTTTTGGTTAAAAATATTTATAAATATTTTTTGTTAATTTTGATTTTCGAAAATATTAAAAAGAACAGAAAGGGCGCTAAATGCCTGAAACGAAACAAAAAAAAACAGAACGCCGAAGCTGTTATTGCCAATACAAGTCGGTTTAATTGGTCGTTATGACTATATACGCACTGTACTGCTTTGATAAATAAAGTTGCGCTTAAACAAAATAAATAATTAAGTTAAAGGTATCACGCTTAAAAACGTTCTTTTATCATTCTTGTCCGACGAAGTTAAGTATTTGGTCGAGGAACAAAATCGTGCAAAAAGTGGTCGGGATGAACATTGAACTAATAACCTCTCAAATTACGACCCTTCGACCGTATCCATTCGACCAGCAGGTCAGTAGATATCAACAGATTATCCAATAATCGGCTTACGCAATCTTACAAGCCAAAATAACCTTTTTTTCTTTTAAAACGTTTCCTATCTTCCCAATTACATTTTCAAACAATAAATTGCGCGATCGCTGTTTGATGTTTTATTGCCACAATTAGTTAAACAATGCGCTGTTTTGTGACGTCATAATCAAGATAAAACCCAAACGACTCGATCATAAAAAAACGTTTCTATTTTTGCAATGTGTTATTTGTCTTTTTTTTAGTTTTAGTTGGTGTGGCCACTTTTACCCGAGGTTTTCGTTAGTCTTATTTTACGACCACGTCGTGGCCACTTAAGCGGCTTCACGTGCAAGTATCGTTAAGTACAATTTTACTGCGCCGGAAAATGCGAAGAAAGACGGTCCCCAAATTTGGGCATGCGCTACTGTACGGCTTAATTAACAAATGCCTTTCGGCGATAACGTACCGACTACTTTTCAATCGGATTTATCCGCGAAATCTCGCTAAAAATGCGGCCAAGTCGTTTTACAGTTTCTGGCATTTTTTTGTGACATTTTAGGTTTTTTAAATCATTGTAAATTCTGTTTGTTCCAAAAAATTCAGAAAATGTAGTTTTTTGAATAATTTTACAAAAAAAAATGAACTGTTTTTTTTAAGCTAACCGGCAGTTGTTGAGAAAATTGTGATTTCTACACTTAAATCCGCGAAATCTCGCTAAAAATGCTGCCAAAATCGTTTTGCAGTGCTGGGCCTTTTCATCATCGACCCCACAGCCCGTTTTTACACGTTTTCCCGCCGTTTTCCGAGTTAACCGTAACAACTTCGCCCTAACGACGGAAAATCAAACCGTCTAGCAGCCGCTTCTGGCTTCAGTCCCGATGAGTCATTCGAATAACTCGGCGCCAATTTTCTGCGTTCGCCGTTGCCCATATGCTCTGTGAGCCTATCGTGTGAGTCATGCTATTTAAACCGACCAGTCAGCCCGCTAGCATGCTCTTCAAATCTAATGGATAGCCGGCCAGGGTTAGTAAGGCGTCTTACTCATTGGTGCTTCAAAAGAGCCGGGTTGTTTTTGCCCGCCCGTGTGTTAGCTGTCATTCAAAGTTACGTCGCTTTTGCTTATTGGATTTGGTGTATTGCATGAGTAATATAGATTTCGGCGTCTAGTCTCGTTTCCTGTAAGTTTATTATCAATTTGTATCCGCCGTTTGGAATGTGTCAATGTTGTCTCTTATATTTCCTCGAAAATTAACCTTGATAAGCGCAGCCTCTGGCGCATTTGTGAGTAGTTTGAACTCCTAAACATGTGTTCCCAAATCAACCTTGATAAGCACACCACCTGTCCATCTGTGCGACATTTCCAAAGTCCCTACCAAACACATTTCCACACAAATCAACCTTGATAAGCACACCACCTGTCTATCTGTGTCACATTTCCAAAGTCCCCACCATACACATTTCCACACTAACCAACTTAAACCCGACAAACGCCCCAATACTTAACGCAAGTCGTAACCAACCCATGAAAATTTACATACAACCTACCAAGTACACAGCCTTAAATACCACCGGATTACAGAGGAGCATTTTGAGACACTTAAAGCCAACACAACAGAATACAAAACGCTGAGTAACCAAGTCGTTAATGCTGTTCTTTACATTACCCACGCATCGAAATACGAGGTATACGACATTATCCAATTTAGCCTATTTTACGTTCGGCCACTTACACACACATAAATATTAAATATTCCTTAAAAGAACGTTTTTTTAGTTTTTAAAAGCTTAGTGAATTTTATTTGCCCGAAAAATGTCAGAAAATGTAGTTTTCGAACAATTTTCCCAAATCGATTTTTTTCAAACCGGTCGTAAAGAGACATTTCGCCACTTCTACACTTTATTCAGGAAAGTTTTAATTTGCCAGAAGTTTTATTGATTAAAGATTTTTTGATGAACCTTTAAAAATAAACACGAGCAACTTATATTTGAAGCAAACTAGTTTTGTATTCGTAATTATATTATTTATTAACGTTGTAAAACTGATGTTTTCTTTAGGACAACTTGATAATAAGTTTTAGGGGATGTGTTATCTTAGAATGGGTAGTCAAAATAAATTGAGCAAAATTAGGATAGGATATCCATGTTTATCCCCGTGAATGGGAAAACCCAAGGTGCTTGACTATGGTAATCTTCGGATTACATCGCGCCCATTACCTGGTTACTAGTGTAAATTGCAGTATGTTGTGTATAATAGAGACATCGCGACAGTTTTTTTTAGCCCATTTATCTACTGAGTCCAGGCAACGTCTGCCGAATGTATCGACCAAGGACATAATACAAGTCGGTTTTAAACTGATTTAATATTCCTGGCTACCCATTGCACTTTAATGCGATATAACGTGGCCGTAAAACCAACAAAAGACATTTGCCGTGTGATTTAATGGTCTCTTTCGAGTAATTCATTTAACTATTCACGAACTGTAAGCTGTATATCTTACCTGCACATACAACTACAATCTTACCCCTTGTATGTTAATTAACTACGGCAGCGGTTCCCAAACTGGGCGCCGCGGCACCCTGGGGAGCCGCGAGACTTTGCCAGGGGCGCCGCGAAAGCATGCGGAAGTTGGTGCATTTATTGTTTTTTTTCACAAAAAAAACAGTACATGTGTGTTACACCAGTAAAACGTTAATTGGAGATGTTTAAGCTTGGTGTGCAACCCCATACACTGGCATACAGCATTCGTTTTACTTGTAAAATCCATTGTTCGGTGTTATCTGCCACTATTTGCTCACTAACATGGCATTGTTTTCGAATAATGGTTTGTCAAATAACTGTTTTGCATTAATTGAGTGTTCGTCACTTTATTAGTTTAGTGAATAGTTTTAAAGAGTTTGAATGGTTATCCAAATGCATGCTATAGTCTGGATATACAATATACAATACATGCAGTTTGAAAATTTTGACTTTATAAGGGAGCCGCAAGGTTTAATAAATTTACAAAAGGCGCCGCCAACAAAAAAAGTTTGGGAACCGCTGAACTACGGTACAGATATGCGCTATCTTATGTAAATGTGCTTTTAATATATCCTGTAACGTACCAATAAAGCGTACCATTTAAAGAACATCACACAAAGGACCGGTTAGCTCGTACGATTTCGCGTCGAATTCGCATTCTAGCTAGTTTGGTGTTGTGTCCGTGTGCAAGTCACTAAACGATTATCGCCTGGACCCAGTGGATTATTGGGCTGAACTACGGTAATATCTCCAACCTATACAGCCGACCGCAAAATCTCCGGTAACCCGACTGCGGGCACGAGGTAATCTAAAGATTAAACTGGTTCTAACGCCCTTGGTTTCACACCCACGAGGATAAGCATGAATAACCAATTCTCATTTTGCGCATTTTTTCGTCATCCATTTAAATTCGTTGGTATTGAATCCTTGTTTTCTATGCGTTAATTCTTGCTTGTTATGAGGTAACACGGCCATTATGAGGTAACACGCCACCTAATTACGTCATCAAATCAACTGCTTTTGTTATATCATAGACAAATTGTTATATTTTTTGGAATAATTTTATCACAAGTGCCATTATGACGTAATATGTTGGGGTAAGGGTTTATGTGTGAGAATTCCTAACCCATATAAAGGGCAAATTAAAGGCAAATTTGAGTATTCTAAGTTTTGCGCTAAAATACATGTTTCTCCAAGTACAAAATGAATGCTATTAATAAACAAGATTTTTAAGTTAAAAGACGAATAAATAATCCTTGTAAATTCCTGACTTAAACGGATGAAAATAGTTGTTCAATTTCCGCTGATCAATCACTTGGTCACGATTTTAACTTAGCGTTGCCTGTGTGGTATCGCCCCATGCGTTTTCGTCCGTACATCCGACGATTGTCGTGCGTTTTACGGATAAACACGTTGGCGTTGTCTGTGTGGTATCGCCCCATGCGTTTTTGTCCGTACGTCCGACGGTTGTCGTGCGATGACGGATAGACACGAAGAACTAATCTAGTACAAGGCCCAGGCTTATAAACGCACGCGAGTCGTCGGGCGGATAGATTCTCCTTATCCGACGCACGGACGTATTAATTCGTAACATACGCACGTATTCGTCCGGCCCGATGGTCTAGCGGTTAAGTGCGTCGCCTTTCAATCGAAAGGTTGCAGGTGCGAAACTGGTCGTTAGCTAGTTGGTTGTGTCCTTGGGCAAGGCACTTTACGGACATTGCCTGAACCCAGCGGATTAATGGGTTCTACCAAATTGAAGGAACGTGTCTATCATATACAACACACTGCAATAGCTCCGGTAACCCGACGATGGGCGCGAGGTGATCTGACGATTGCCCGTGTGATAACCCCCTAGGTTTTCCCATTCACGGGGATAAACATGAATATCCTATATCCTATATCCTATACGACCGCGCGTAATTGTATGGACCCAGTCCAAGTATTATATTGACTGTTGTTTTTGCATATTTACAATTCCGTATGTAATTGCTGTATATTAAACGCAAAACACTATTTAGAAGTTTGTAAGATTCGTTTAGAAGTGTGTAAGAATTCTTTTATTAAATAGACACGGGAGTCTTTCAAATACGCAGTATTGACCACAACATAATTATTAGTTTGCCTTGATTTTGTCAAATTCCATATTCGGACTTAAATAACTAAATATGACGTATATTGGATTAAAAACGGACGAAAAATCATTATTATTCGGCCACGCAAGTCATTATTACGTAGCATAAATATAATTTATTTTTTCTGCGGGCGACACCCTACGTCGTAATAAAACAATCTATATCTGATTCAGTATTATCCACGAAATTAAGTATGCGAAGCGTATATATCGCACGACAATAGTCGGATGAACGGGCGAAAACGGATGAGGGCGTTAATCGTCCGATTATCTTCTATATGGGCGTTGGGTTATCAAAGCTTTTTAAATCGTTTACAATTATTAGCGAAATCACAGAAATATCCAAATGGACTCGAGGTATTCTACATTACGCCGTACGCCCTAGTGGTTCTCAATCTTTTTAACCTCGTGGCGTACCCAAAACCAATTATTTTAGAACCACTGCCCTAATCCCACGCAAATAATAAAGGAATTTCCAATTCATGTTAAATTTGAATACGGCGGGTATTTTCAGAAACGGCAAAAAATCTAAGTTATTTTTAAATCGTGTTTTTTTTGCGCGATTCTACCTCCTTTTAAAATAGCATTGTGTGAAACATACGGGTTGAACGAAAACAATAGTGGATTGTTACGTCACGGAAGGTGTTACGTGCGAGGGACGTCCCGTGTTTTTGTTCCAAGAACCGGAGTGCGTGTTGTGTTGATGGACAGGTGGTGCGCTTATCAGGGTTGATTTGTGTGGAAATGTGTATGGTAGGGACTTTGGAAATGTGGCACAGATGGACAGGTGGTGCGCTTATCAAGATTGGTTTGTGTGGAAATGTGTATGGTAGGGACTTTGGAAATGTTGCACAGATGGACAGGTAGTGCGCTTATCAAGATTGATTTGTGTGGAAATGTGTATGGTAGGGAGTTTGGAAATGTGGCACAGATGGACAGGTGGTGTGCTTATCAAGGTTGATTTGTGTGGAAATGTGTATGGTAGGGACTTTAAGAATGTGGCACAGATGGGCAGGTGGTGTGCTTATCAAGGTTGGTTTGTGTGGAAATGTGTATGGTAGGAACTTTGGAAATGTGGCACAGATGGACAGGTGGTGTGCTTATCAAGGTTGATTTGTGTGGAAATGTGTATGGTAGGGAGTTTGGAAATGTGGCACAGATGGACAGGTGGTGCGCTTATCAAGGTTGATTGTGTGGAATTGTGTATGGTAGGGACTTTAGAAATGTGGCATAGATGGACAGGTGGTGTGCTTATCAAAGTTAATTTGTGTGGAAATGTGTATGGCAGGGATTTTGGAAATGCGGCGCAGATGGACAGGTGGTTAGAAACGACGAAAACACTTTCCTACGATCTCATTAAAACGCGCTGCTCTACCAGCAATGACTCACACTCAGGAATTTCCTCCTGGAAATCGTGCATTAAAAATACATCAACTTCACTACCACAGCCCCATTAAACCAGTAGTCACAGCTGAAAACTCTGCCAGTTGATAGGGTATTTCACCATCGATCATTAGATTTACAAATTGGTTTCATTTTGTTTTGACTTTTCACTTGTCTTGTTTGTATGCATGTCAACAATATCAAAATTGATCATTTTCCACCCAAATTCTTCGTGAATCGGTCGTTTCGTTGTTGTTACGCATCGTTGTGTTTCTGCTGCTTTTCAAAGTCGCCAACTCGCGACTTAAATCGGTGTCGCAACAGTGGCTTGTATGACGTCATATTCCAAACAACGAGACATTCATGACGTCGGTAACCAAATAAAGACTCTATAATTACCATTTTTGCTTTATTATTACGTCACTCGGATCGACAAACGCGGTTGTGTGGTTTTTAAAAATGCACTCCATTGTGACGTCATAAAATCGATAATGACGTCATAGCCATTGCGGCACATGAATTAATCATCGGTCTTTGATTGGTTGTTTAGGCGGTACACCGGCGTTTAAATTTGACCGTGAAAATCTGCGATGATACCTTGTTTTGAAATAATCGCAGATTTTCACGCTCGCACAGTTCGTCGACCCGACCGCCGGGTCGAAAAACTTTCTCGGAATGCGGCGTGCGTCATAACATGCATTGTGATGTCATCGCCCCGGGGCACGCAACGCCCACAGTGCTGAAGGTTCATTAATTTAATGATGCGAATAAATTTCTCACACGAATCACATATTTTAACGCCCAGGCGTTTTAACACAGTAAATGTTGTATTACCACTGGCCGTTACCCCCTACCTCTAACCCCGTGCCCACGGTCTGGTTAAAGGGCTTTTTTTCGTTTGGCGTTTCCGTACGCATTACCAATCTTTTAAACGACGAATTCTGGTCAATTTAAAACCGTCGAATCCAGAAACTTAATCTTAATGGCATTGTAGTGCGTTTGTACAATCAAGTTAAAAGTGGTTGTTTGATTTTATTACAAGATCAATATATATCAAATGTATCGTCGATATATTTAGCAATAAAACGTTTTTTTCTATAATCTTTTTGAAATGCCCGATGTTTCTGTTTGTTTCGTAGGTTTTCGTTTGTTTCTGTAATTTAAAGTTAATTATGATAAGAAAAATAACATTATCAAAATAAAATAGGGCAAAGCTAAAGGGTGGATATAGGTAAAACCTTAAGCCCAAAATTAACTAAAACCTTAAGCCCAATGTTAATTTCAGCCCCAGAATTAACGCTAAAACTAACCCAGGTCTTACAGTTTTTTTCCCTTAACCACCTTCCTTAAGCTTTCCCCTAAAAATGTCGGATAGAAAAGACGCATGCGTTAACGCTCATAGATGATATTAATGGACGGATGGACGTGTCATACGTGTCCTGACGGATGGGAAATTCGTATTAAAGGATGCGGTTATCTAGTGTGGGAAATTTCAGGGGATTTATCACTGTTATCGTCAGATAACTCATGTCCACCGTTCATTTACCGAAGCTATTGCAGTGGGTTGCATACTAAAGGCTTTTAACAATAAATTTCCCTGTTTTTGTTATAGCGCCGTTTCTTTTTATAATACAGTATACAAAATATTAAGAATATTAAGAATATCAAAGAAAAAAAACGGCAAAAAACAGTGAGGTATTATAGCACGTCGTACTTATAATTGTGAATAAAACCATAATAAAAATAAACATTGTATGCTCTAGTCAAATTTATTTCCTTTAAATATATAGTTGTATTAAATAAATAAGCCTAGTAAAGCCACATTACATACACAACATAATCCACCAAAATATTTAAATTGAAAATTCGTTGAATTACGAAAACGTCTCTTGGGTCTCGCGCGTTATCGTGTAAGAAGGGCGATTGTCACCACGTGTTCTGGCATTGTTTCGTCACACTGTGTTAACGCGACGGTAAGAAGAAAACGCCTTTCGGGTCAACTGTTTCCGTTGTTGCTATCGCGTATTGACGCGAAATATTTGTGGAATGCGCCCCTAGAATGACGTTGCTATTTAAAGTGCATCATTAATTTCGATATTTTGTTTTTTTTATTTTCCAATTGTGTTAATTTATTTCCAAGTTATGTTAAGTTTTATTTTGTGATTATGCTATATTATTATCATTTATGTTTATGTTAAGTTTTATTTTCCCAGTTATGTTAATTTTATTTCCTAGTTATGTTAAGTTTTAATCGTAAATTTAAGTTTAAAAATTAGATAGAAATGTTATTTTCTTTAAAAAATAGAAAAAAATGTTTTTTTTTATAAACGTAATGTCGATAAGTGTTGAATGGTCGACCACGTGTTTTAAATATTTGAATTCAGGCGGGAAAATCTAGCCCGCCCGCATTTGCTCTATGACGTAATCGCCGCTTTACAATCTATACTTGTTACTTCTAGAATTCAAATTAGCAAGCAGCCTTGCCTAAATTTAAACGACGAAACATTAAAAAAAAGGTTTTGTGTTACACTGTGGCCTGTACAAACGCGCCACTCACAACTGTACAAACGCGCCACACAAAACTGTACAAACGCGCCACACAAAACTGTACAAAAGCGCCACACAAAACTGTACAAAAGCGCCACACAAAACTGTACAAAAACGACATTCAAAACTGTACAAACGCTCCACACAAAACTGTACAAACACGCCACACAAACCTGTACAAACGCGCCAAACAAAACTGTACAATAGCGCCCCACAAAACTGTACAAACGCGCCACACAAATCTGTAAGATTTGATGACATTTCACGACAGATTTGTTTTTGATAACAACTTCACCTTTCTTGGAAATGTGATTTGTGTCTCAGAGAAAGTCATAATTAAGCTATTGTGTCGTTGTATCCTGGCACTTACCTTCTAACATGTTATGTATTGGCTTGCTGGGTTGACTTCTAACTTGTTATTTTGTTGGTTGCATCGGGTTTAGCAGTTCCATTCACTTCGGGTGACTCATTCGTTCCTCTAAACCTTGCCGCGTTCCTGAGTTCGTGGAATTTTGGACGACTCATTAGATATCACTGGGTTGGAGCAATGTAAAGTGGCTTGCATAGGTGCACACAGTTATACACCTCATGCCCACAGTCGAGTTGCTTGAGCTATTACAGTGTGTGGATAATCAGACATGACTTTCAATTTGGACAACTTATTAGATACCATTGGATTGAAGCAATGTAAAGTGGCTTGCTCAGGTGCACAGTTATACACCTCATGCCCAGAGTCGAGCACAATAATACACCTCATGCCCACAGTCGAGCACAGTAATACACCTCATGCCCAAAGTCGAGCACAGTAATACACTCATGCCCACAGTCGAGCACAGTAATACACCTCATGTCCACAGTCGATTTGCTGGAGCTATTGCAGTGTGTGAATACTCAGACATGAATTTGAATTTGGACGACTCATTAGATACCACTGGATTGGAGCAATGTAAAGTGGCTTGCTCAGGTGCACAATAATACACCTTATGTACACAGTCCGGTTGCTGCAATCCTGCAACTATGTGGATAATCAGACACAACACCTTACCTTCCACTAATACGTCAGGAAAAACTACGTGGTAACCTTATCTCATTCTCACACACAGCCGTGTCTCCTCCTTTGTCGCAATAGTGGTTGGTCCAGCAACCCAATCGTAATACTATCTTTGTTTGTGAGACGGCTTTGACACTACCTAATATCCAATCATCGGCAATTTACTCGGAAAGCGATGAGTAGTTTATGCGTAAAAGGGTTCGGTTACAAAGATAGGACGTCACAGTTAGAGCGTATGATGACTTGCATAATAAAAGCAGTCATTATGACTTGCAAAAAATCGGCTTTATGACGCGAATTTAATGTTTATCAAGCGAATCGACTACGCAGTACCGCGGCAACGATTTCGTTTTAGCATTCACTTAGCCCTTGGCCATTTTCGTTCGCAGGATGGCTTTGATTCGTATCTTCTGTTTTCGACTTCCATTCTCAAGAGTGTACCCGATCGAACTTTGTGTAGTAAACAACTCGAAAAACTCTTCACCAAATACGACGTTTTTGGACAAAATCTCTTTCTGTTTGCGTGTCAGTTTATAAACGTTGTTTCAAAATAAACCCTTTGAACTATAAAGGATACGGCGATACTTTAAAAACGTTTTTCAAGTAGTATATTTTTATTAAAAACATTTTTTTGGTGTTTAAAAACGACAAAATTTCCATTAGATTAAAGTTACATCGTCGCATTGGTCACCATAGAATCGACATCACATTGCTGCAATTTTTATCAGCATTTTTACCTGGCTTAGTTCCGAACCTATAATGGGCTCGTTGCTAAGATTTTTTTTTTCTACTGAATTGGTATAAGTATCGGTCATGTTAACCATTCGGCCACACGACCGTAGTTATCAGCTTTTATCTTGCGTCCAACTAACATCTCATCGGGAACTGGTGTCGACAATTTATGAACTGGAAAAGTTTTATGAACTGGCAAAGCAATTTCGCGTCAATTTGCTTAAGTACAGCTGATTTTAAGATGATTTATTTAGAAATATAATTTCTTTAAGACTTATTGGGTTTTGGTATAAATTTTTGGATGTTTGAAAATACCTCTTTGCTTCAGGTATTTTTAGAAAGGTATTCACAACAAAAACTAGATTAGCTATTTTAAAGCGAAACGGTTAATTCTGAATTTGTGGACGTTTATTTTGAGTGGTCGGATAGAACGTGTGCGCGGTGATCCGATTTCATCCGACATTTCCGTTTCTTGTTTTGACATTTTTATTTTCATTTTATATTCTACAAATACTTCTGCACTGTGGAAAATAATTAAGTTTATATTCGTGAAAATATAGTCTGTATAAGCAAACCGCTTTTCAACATAATGGCGAGTTTATAAAACTGGTAATTTTACCCCAAAACCGACGCTGCCGCATTAACGCTCGAGTCGGGTTCAAACGCGTGCGTATCCCCGGTAACACGACGCAATAGACAGGTGACATTCTGCCGAATTTTCCCGTAAAACCGACATTTTGTGCGACAGCTCCGAATGACTCACTTTCTAGTCTCTCAAGGATTCTATTATTACGTGTCAATGAACCATTGTACTGTGATTCAAACATCACAGGCGACATTGTGACCTCGTGTTCGGAGTGTCAACGTCATAATGAGACATTGTTCGCTCTTTATGACGAGTCAATCGTATCCAGTCCTGTTTAAACATTGAATTTGCGTCATTTTGAAAGTTGTGTATACACGCCCTTTATGGTAACTGTGTATCAGCGCCACTCACGAAGCCTGGATAGTAACTACGCCCATAAGGCCTGTATAATAGCCTTACCAATAATCCTGTATATTACCACAGCCAATAAAAAACTGTATAATAGCGCCACCAATACCAAACGTGTACAAGAGCACCCCATTAAATTAAAGTGTAGACTTAAAATGGCGCGTGTGGTTCAAAGGAAGGCTCTTACCCAAGCCCGGTGTAGTCAAAACAAGAATGTTAAACCGTCCATTTAAATATAGACCGCGTAAAACGGACGTGGGCAACGCTTGCCGCTATTTCAGGTATTTCCTTCTTTCCGTACCGTTTCCTAAACCCACCAGACCATGTACAAGTGATCAAATATAGACCTGCATTAG
>CH002320.1:196488-211487 GCA_000149265.1 Ciona savignyi
CATCACCCACCCCCCCTACACCACGTGGATCCAGCCATCGGAGTTTATATCATCGACCGCTACACGTACCATCTGCTCGAGTTCTTGGAACGAGTGAAACCTGGAAGCTCGAAGACAATGGATCAGCTGGTGAGTCACCTAGTGGCCGTAAATGGTTACTTGTGCTCGCAGTCGAGCTGCTGCAGTTAATAATTATCCTCCCATGATAGAATTAAGACCGGAATATCTTTGCGACTTGTAATTACGCCCACTGCGTTTCAAACAATGTTAAAGAGGCATCGGCAAACTACGACCTACCAGGTCTTTATTCTGGCCCGTTGAATGTTATCGACATGTTGCAAGATTAAATAGTGTCACAGCTGAATTATGATGTCACTGATATATTTGTGCGTCGCTAAACGCAACAGTGCTTACTGGTTTTAACCAGTGTTGTACCGCATTTGTTAGTTTAGTGTTTTTAATCAACAATGACCAACTATATGTGAGTGGCGGCTCAATTACTTGGCCCACCAGTCTAACAATGAAAGAATTTTAAGCCTGGTTGAAAAAGTGTGTCCACTCCTAATCTAAACTTACCTTGATGACGTCATAATTCGTTCCAGTTAAAAGTGTGCCCCCCGCACCACTGCATTTCGACGCCTGGATTTTCAACTCATCTGTTCGCAAGATCGACTGATCGGACGCTGATTTCGGATTTCTTCGGAAGTGTTCGGACGGTGGATCTCTCCGACGACGTCTTACGTTGGACGGCGAGAAACACGTCACGTGGGAATTCCCCGGAAATCGACGAGACGTAAGTAATGAGTGGCATCGGATCCCCTAGCGAACACGCTATAAGGCGTAATCACACGGGCTGTCTTCCAAGATTACCTTGCGCCCACCGTCGGGTTAGTGGATCTATTACAGTGTATCGTGTATCATTCAGACGCTCCTTCAATTTAGTAGAGCTCATTAATCTGCTGGGTTCAGGTAATGTCCGTTAAGTACCTTGCCTATGAAGACACAAACGACTAGCTAGTGATAAGTTTCGAATCTGCAACCCTTCGTCTAAAAGGAAACTCACTAACCCACCAAGCCATTTAAAATAATTTATTTCTGTTTTTAGATCGGAGAAATCCAACTTTGCCAGTGTTGACCAATTTATAACCGAAATTCCAACTGCGGAGAAATCGAAGCATCCAATGTCAGAAACGGCATCACTGACCCTGTTGTTTGTCGTTGTTTCCTTAACAATTAAAACATTTTGTGATTTCCGTTGATTTTCCTGTGATTATGTTGAAATATATCAAGTTTTTTTATGCCTGCTGTTGTAGATGGCGTTTTACTAATTAAATTGATTTCTATGCGCACAATGGGACAATTGGTCCATTAGTCATGGTATTTAAACGAGTGTTTTGCTGAGTAACAATGGTGGTGATTCCCCAGTGTTCGTACGGTTGGAAGCAGTATGCGCTAGACTGCGCGCCGGTGTTCTCGTTTAGCTGGAGGTTTTGGTAATAGTGGAGCAGTGCTTCGTTAAAATAAAGGTGGTGATTGTGCATTTTTTCACTGTGCTGTTAAAAATAACTAGCCCATGTATGAAGGGGGTACCAGCTCGAACTTTTTAAGTAAAAGTTCGAAGGGCTTCGAGTTTAGGTTGCAGTTTCAAGCTTTCATTTTAAATTGTGAAATAAATCTAACGCTGCGTGGAATTTTGAGTGACAGCCGGTTTTGTGAGGTCAGTTTGCATTGAAAAGATGGGAGAATAATTAGTTAAACGCCTCCATTTTATCGTGCATGTTTTATATTAGAAAGTAGATCACTAGGCTATTAAGTATGAGTCTCCCGGACGTGCGACGCCCACATGGGATGACCTGATTCATTAAATAATTCGAGTGGGTAGCATCTAACATAAAAAAGTAACAGGTTTTTCATATCATACGTACATTCCGAACTATATTGCGGGTAGGGAGAGTTTTGGATTGACTTAAAAATTATGGGTATAATTGATTCGATTTATTGTTGTTTTGTCCAAATTAGATGTAACATCAAGTGAAAGAATTGTAACACAGGAACAGGAAAAACGGAAAATAAAAAAAAAACTAGTTTCATTTTTCGAATTTAAGAGTTTACAGTTTATATTTTTGTTGCTTTGTTTTCGAAATAACCTGTAACAAAAACTAAAACAAATTGTTAGAAAGGGACAGGAAAAACGGAAGATCACTAAATAATTTGGGTGGCTGGTATTAACAATACAAAAAAATATGCATATCATACGTATGATTTGTATTGTGAAGCTCTAGTGTAGCTATAGTTTTGGAATAACTTAATTTAGTTTATAGTTTAGTTAATTTATTTTTTAGTCTGAAATTAAATACCGGCAAATGAAGCAAATCACGGGTCAGAAATGGGGAGAGATGGCAAAACGAACTGTCGTTAAAACCAAATTTAAAAGGGGGAAATATATAAGTTTATAATTTGTGTTTTTTCTCATATTACATGTAACATAAAATGAAATGTAACACAGAAATAGTTAAAAAAGGGGGAAATGAAAGGCCTAAACATTTCATTAATAAGAAGATATGACTTTTTAAGTAGCCTAAAAATAACACCGTTTTATAAAAAAATAATATTTCTGTCCGCAATATTTATTGAAAATAGATTTTGTTCTTTATTTGGCATTTTATAAGACAAACCACATCGCCATTAATCTACTGGCGTCAGGAATGTATTTGGTGGAATTTTTTCAATAACAATTAGGCATTTTTGGCGCCTTATTTAAATAGAATATTTTTATTGTGAAATATGATGCATGGATAGTCAATACTACAAGGCTTATTTTGATTCGTCGATTTTTGTGTTCTTACAAAACAGAAACAAAAAAGATCCGGAAAAAAACGGGAAAATGTTATATTTTTAAGAAGGATATTTGTGTCTCATCCTTAATTGGAAAGATAAGGGAGCATTTTAACCCAGATTATCTCGTGCCCATCGTTTAAGTAAGAAAGCTATTGCTTGAGACTATATGAGTTTGAAAGCATTCGGCTTAGAGGCGACGTACTATCCCACCAAACTATTCCCCAGGATAATGACTTATTTATGTAGGGTAAATATTTACAAATTGTAGAAGATTGTTGCAATTATAGTCCGACAGATTTAGTCTGGAAGTTAAGTGCGTCGGCCTTTTAGCCGAAGAGTTATTGGTACGAAACTAGTCGCTAGTTGGTTGTGTTCTTAGGAGGTGATCTGACGCCTGTGTGTTAACGCCCTTGGTTTTTCCATTCACTAACCAATAATATCCTATATTCTATCCTATTTATTTTTAATTCTAAAAATGACTGTTAGTGCTACTAATCAAGCTAAACATTATCGTTAGATACATATTTCCCTAAACATTTTGTCAGGAAGACAGGAAAAGTGAATCAGACACCACGGGATGTCATAGTAGAGCACATATAGCAGGAAGGAATACGTTATTAGAGTAATTGTCCTATATCGTTTCTACTAAGCCCACGCTGAATTATTAGCAACCCACTCAAAATACTCGGCGGTAGTTTAGAGATATTCTTAAATACATTTTAGACTGATTTCAATTCTTATTTAAATTGTTTTCTGTTGAAATTTATTTTTATTAATGTAAGGTTTAACGGCCACGTCATTTTTCCTAACTTGCAATGTCACTGGCGTGTTTTAACTACTGTAGTTTTGCCGTTTCATCCTGTCTCCTTAATTTGAAAAAAAATGTTATATTCTTTTTTATTGTAACGAAGGAGTAAACAAATAAACTAAACTAAAAAAACTAAACTGTTTTGCTTATTGTTAGTTTTGATTGTGCAACGGACTGACCCACCAAGCTATTCGGCCTGGCATAAGTGGTATAACATGGGTTATAGTGGGATTACCACTAGTTTAATTCCGGTTGTGGGAGAAATTGCGGGTGATGACACATAATGCTCTCGATCATTCTTTTCTATTTTAGATATATAAATGCTAAATATCGAGATTTTACAGATTTTTAGATCCACTTGTCGATATGGTAAACTACGTAATGATGATGTCAAACAAATGAAAAAGTGATTTAATATTTGATCTCACTCAAACATGACATCATCATATCCAAACGAAACGTCATCTTATCAAAGTGCAACGTCATCTCACCTCATTATGACGTCATCTTTTTCGAATGATAAGTCATCGCACGCAAATATGACATCATTTAGTTTAGCTACGTCATCTTACCTGAATATGATGTTATCGTATATAAATGTGACGTCATCTTACACGGAAATGAAGTCATCTTCGACAACTTCTACGTCATCTTACACAAACATGACGTCATCGTTGACCAATGCAACGTCATCTTACGTGAACGTGACGTCAGCAAACAGCATATTACTAGGAGACCCACTGATGTGCTTGACAACCCAGGAAATCGGTGTGGCGGTCAACATGGTTGCGATTCTGGTGGGAATGGTCATTTTCATAGGTCAGTAGCATACGTTGAGGGACACTGTTGTTTAATGACCGACAGCTTGGCTTTTGTTACGGTGTTTTGTAAGTCTTGCTTGGCTAATCGTTTTCTGATTAGAGTATTTTCTAAAGAACTTCGACAATAAGCACGAGCGTTTAGAGTTAACAAACCGTTTTTGTATTTTTTAAATTAAATCTTTTTTGGAACAATTTTGTCCGGGTTTTATGCCAGCAATGTACTACAATATACAGTTTAACTGTGTTAACGGTGATGTTATAACACAGGAAGCCGCTAAATCACCTAGTACTCATATTTTAAAAGCGCACAGCCGCCTTGCGAATGGTTTCGATCGTTCAACCCTTGGACCGACGGTCCGACACGCTACGCAAGAGCTAACCGTTTGAACATAACATTTTATTAACCGGGCCAAGGTTCGAATGAATGATTAGCTCACAACTAAGATTGTTTTTATATATTCGTCCAGGACCGCATAGGTCATGTTTAACTTGGTTTTCTGTTTACAGGCAACTTGTTGATTCTGGTAGTATTGTTCAAATTCCCATCGAAGTTATTCACCCCATTGAACTGGTTGATATGCCACCTTGCAGTTGCCGACCTATTTATCGGACTAACCGTCTTCTTCTGGTATGGCGTCGCCGAGTTACTGCTTCTACCTGTGAGCTCATTTGTGAAAGTAAGTTAATATATTTTATTCAGCGCTGTTTTGCATTTTGGATTGTGGAATTGAGTTTGTCATTGTAATTATATTAACGTAAGGATATAATGTTTGATGTGGATGGAAAAGGGGGGACGTTGTCATATGGATCATCGTCAAATTACCTCGTGTCCACCGTCGGGTTACAGTTTATTGTAGTATGTTGTGTATGATTGAAACATTTCTTAAGTTTTAACAGATCATAATACTTCACTGGTTTCAGGCGATGTTCGCTAAGTGCCTTGCCCAAGCTCACAATCGACTAGCTAGCTACTAGTATCGAACCTGCAACCCTTCGGCTGAAAAACTACCAACCAACCCACCAACCTAAAAGGGTCCGACATCGAAACCCTGTACCCGCCAGCTGTATCCTCTGGTACAATATACAACCCACTGGATTAATATGTTGCACACACCACAAACCACTTAGATGAGCAACAATTAACAAGGAAATTCTAGTCCGGCCGGTTGGTCTAGCGGTTAAGTGCGTCGCCTTTCAATCGAAAGGTTGCAGGTGCGAAACTGGTCGCTAGCTAGTCGGTTCGTTGGACAAGGCACTTTACGGACATTGCCTGAACCCAATGGATTAATGGGTTCTACTAAATTGAAGGAACGTGTGAATCATACACAACACACTGCAATAGCTCCGGTAACGCGGCGGTGGGCGCGAGGTGATCTGACGATTGCCCGTGTGTTAACCCCCTTTGTTTTCCCATTCACGGGAATATGAATATCCCATTCTATCCAGGTTGTCATGTATGGATTTGCAATCGTATGCGTTCTTGCATCCTTCCAAGGGTTGATGATGATTGCATTTGACAGATATTTCCTCATCCTCAAGCAAGCCAAGTCAGTTTTCTTCTATAATCAACTAATCTTCGCTAATTACATTTTTTAAATTTATTTTTTATTCGTATACATAGAGGTGTGTGTTTTTGGTACATCGTGCTAAGGATATACAGCTCAGCTGTCGTCTGGACAGGGCTGTCAAACTTGTGTGTTTTCGATGCCACATTACAGTTTGGGAATTGTGACAAGGGCTGCATGCAATGTTTAATATATTTGTATATTGTATACTTAAAGCATATTTGAGTAAGTTGCAGTGTTAAGGCAATTGCTGTGAAGCGTTTGAGGCCGTATAGCAGGACTCGTGCTTCTACTTTGATACTTTAAACTCGGCTATCTATATGATCCACAACTAGTATGTAGATATCTAACACTAACCCATCTATGGATGTCTAATTTAATGTGAATGCATATATTCATTAAAACCCATGTGCAAACATACAACCTAACACTTTAAACACTACGACGTTTAGCTCAATCTGAAGGAGCATCGGCGGTTTGCTGACAACCGGAGGGTAGTGTATTCAAAACCAACCGCTGGCTAGATGATTGTGTCCTTTTGTAAGTAACTGAGCGGACATTGCCAGATCCCATTAAATTGATGCGTTAAGCTAGGACCGGAAGAACGTACCAATCATACACAACACAATGCAATAGCTCCGAGGTGCCCGTGTGTTAACCCTCTTGGTTTCCCGATTCACGGGTATAAACATGTCACTTAATCTAATATCTACAAACCCTGAACCAATTATTTATCACAGATATGCTTCTTACGTAACAAAGCGACGAATAAAGCTAACAATAATCCTGATGTGGATTGTTCCACTGCTGATTCAAGTGGTTGCTCCACTGTCTGGCTGGTCGTGTGTTCAACACTGTGATTGCAGGTTTAGTTTGATTCGTTTCCTGTGCATTTTAAGTTAGCTTAAACGCCATGCTGACTGGAAGGTAACACGCTCGAAACCAGCTTTTTGCTAGTTCATGTGTACCTTCTGGTAAATTCACGTTTCTTGCATTGCTTTAAGTTAGTATATTGTATTCGTTTGTTTAAAAATCAAGGAAATTTCAGCTTTAACACATTGTACTGGCTTCGATAACTTGATTGTGGACATGAGTTATCCTACGATAATAGTGACAAGTCTTACACGATACTGATTTCACTTATCAGACGATTAAACCCTTTTAAAACACGATTTTCTTGAAAATTACAGTAAATTAAACCGCCCGACAAAGTTTTTTTTAGTTCAGGAAATAATTTCCTGTACGTTAAGTCAACAATAAACAAACTAAGGCGTCTATGTATTTGGCTTTAATCAAGTTAAGTTACAAGCATTAACTGTAAAATAAATAAACTTGGATAAAATACTAAGCACTTTTCAAAATGGCGTCACCTATATACCTTATTCTATTGTACCAGGTTTTAATAGATTCACACACACAACTAATTTATTTTTATTACAGGATTCATAACGTCCGTCCAGATGATATTTATTGCTTTGGTGAATCTTGCTCACAAATTCTTCCACCTCTTAGCAAGTATCAGTTGTTTTCTGTGAGCGTTTTCTCCCTTATATGCTTCACAGTTATATCGATTGTGTACAGTTTGCTCTTTTACGGGATACGCAAGCACTCGCTAAGGATTGCAAGTGTACGGTCTTCGACTTCGGCGCCTCGAACGCCAGTTACGGCGCCGCCGACGCCAAGATCGTTTGATCATGCGCCAGAACAATGGCGCAATAAATCGAACCGTTTCACGCTAAATGCTGAAGATGATGACGTGTTCATATTCAACCATGACAACGAGAACGCACAGACCGAGAATTCTGTAAAAAGTGAGACTGTGACATCATCAAAGGTCCCTACGTCACCGGAAATCACGTCAACTCCAACTGGCAACAAAACATCCACGGAATCAGCGACGCCTTCGACAACCGTCCAACAAAACTACGAAATCTCGAAGCCTACCAGACCCAAGCATTTAAAACTCCCAAATGTGACGTCACATGCGACGTCATCACCGAACCAGGTCGCCTAGATTTCGAGCAGCGTCGAGAAGAATTTCGACGAGCGTCATTGGCGCGGTTAGAAAGGTAGGCCGACTGGGCAAGCGAAGCGGCAATACTTCAAGAATGAGGGACCTGAAAGTAATGAAATCCATGTTCATTATAATGGCTGTGTTTGTGCTTACAACTGTACCACTCATGGTATTTATCATCTACACAACCGTTCACAACGATAGAAGCTTGAAGGAGATTTTCAACTACCTGTTGCAGGTATGATGTATGCTATATTCAAGCTGTACTTTGCTATATCCTACCCTTGGTATAGTATGCTTTATTAAGGATCATCTTACCAGCAAGACTTGTTCTATAATTTTAAATCTTTATGTAAACATTGTCACACCAAGTCTGGTTTTATCTGTAACAGACACGTTAAATATATAGCAATTACCAAACTTTTATAAAAATTTTTTTAGGAGGAGATCTGACAATTTCCCAGGCGATAACCCACCTTACGTTTTCCCTTTCACGGGAATAATCATAAATATCAATTCTTTACACAAGAAACCAAAGTGGTTTAGTGGGCTGATTAAAACTGCACAACGTCTTAATTATACACATCACACTGTAATAGCTGAGGTAACCGGCTACAGGTGTGCCGGACGGAGGATCCTGACGATGTGCCTGTGTGATAACCCCCTTGGGTTTTCCCATTTACGGGGATAAACATGAATATCCTATCCTGTTGTCATTTATTTCCATAATCTTCCATAGATAACAACACTCAACTCGCTGTTGAATCCATTCCTCTACTTCTGGAAAGTTCCTGTCATGAGGAATAAGCTGCGAAGGCTGATGCAAAGCATTCGGAAAAAGCTGCCGGCTAAAATCCGAAACTCTACGAAACTTGCGTCACGAATCCGAAAAGCGAGCGAAAGTTCGAATTCGTCAAGTTTATAGGAAATATACTCGATTGTTATCAAGATAGACAGATAAACTTCAAACCATTTATCGTTGTGTGGCCAAATGGTTTACACGAACAATTCATACAAGGCATGATATTTGAGAGCAAAATTAATTTTAGATTAAAATCCACCAAACTCACCTTGCAAATACAGCTCATAGAGATCAATAGGAGAGCGTCGGTGAATATCGAATTTATGATCAAAGTCCTTCGACGAACTTTATATAAAAATCGCTCTTAGTGTATATCTTGGGTTCGAAACTATAAGTCAGGCAAAGTAAAGAAAAGGTGAATCGATTTCTGTGTAAAGGTGGTATGCAGAAACCTCGCATAAGCTTAATCCCGGATCAGCTAACCCGAGATCCCTAAGCGAGGTTTCTGCGTACCATTTTTAGTTTTAACAATAATACTTTCGCAGAAAATTGGTCAAATTACTGTTTATGTAACAATAATCTTTTTATTGTGACAATGTCGTATTTGTGTTGTTAGCCCGTAATGTTTCTTAGGCCTTAGTAAAACCCATTAGTACACTGATTTCAGGCAATATCCACTAAGTGCCTAGTCCAAAGATACAACCGAGTAACTAACAGTTTTAACACAGTTTAAACTAAAATATACGTTTATCCACAGCTAAGCAGTATTTTTTGTTTCTTATTATTTGCATAAAATCGAAAGCGAAACAAAAGAACGACAATAGAGATAAGTGCTGGTATAAGTACAAAGTGCATGAAATAAAATGTTCTCAATAAAACAAACAAAATAATTCTGTAATTGGGAAGACAAAACACAATGTGGCCGAATGGTTAGCGTCACCGACTCATAAACATACAGGACAAAAATTAACATATTGAGGAATCGGGTGGTTCTTAGTTTGAACCTAGACTCAGTAAAAATACAAAAATGTTGCTTACAACTAAACTTTTTGTTTTTTTTACTAAAAGTTAAATTGTGCTAACTTTGAAAAGACTTAACCGGTTCAAATTTCAAATTTAAGATTTTCAATTTAAATGCTGGGATCTGTTACGTCACAATGGGCAAATAAGTAAATTTTCGAATATATACAGCTCAGAAAATTAATAAGTGGTTACGTGGTTGATAAGCTGGGATAGTTTTGTTTATTTCCGGGAATAAACATTCTATCATATTTTATTCTCAAGATATTTAATATTTCAACTTACAAAATAGGATAGAACGGAATATTCATGTTTATCCTCGTAAATGGGAAAACGCAACGGACGTCAACGCATAGCTAATCGTCAGATCACCTCGCGCCCACCGTCGGGTTGCCGGAGCTATTGCAGTGCGTTCTGTATGATTCAGGCGTTCCATTTTGAATATGGTATATGTATCGATCACGTTAATCAATAGACCACACTTTTACTTCTCAAATAACCGGAGTGGTATTTCTATGGATCGACGAACTCGATATCGGTCGCTTGGTGGCGCTACCGAACGAGCTGGTGCGAGAACGAGGGGAGTTATGCATCATCTTGACGTCATATTGGTTCCGCCCAGTGTAGCCATTCACATATCCCATCTGGGTGTCGGTGATCTCGAATTTGTCGTCGATTCCAAGCCCTTTACCCTCGTCGTCGAATCTAGAAATTATTTCGTAAGTTGGAAAGAACGGCCCAATAGCTTGGTGGGTTAGTACGTCGCCTTCCAGTCGAATGATTGCAGGTTAATAACCCAACAATGGGCGCGAAGTAATCTAACAATTAGCCGTGTGTTAACTCCCTTGGTTTTTCCATTCACGGGAATAAACATGAATATCCTGTCATATTTTGTCATTTGAGAAGTTAAATATCCTGATATAGGATAGAATATTCATGTTTACCCCCGAGAATGGGAAAACGCAAGGTTTAGACAAACGCTAATGGTCAAGTTTGTATTATTCTTTATTCCAATCTTAAATCTCCGTGTCTATAGCGTACATATGTTGTGCTTATGCTCACCTCATTTTATGTGATACTGGGTAGAGAGTGTGGTCTGTCATCCGATCCACATTTCCAGTTTTCGACATCCCCTGAAATAAACATCATTTTATTTGTCTGACCGATTAGTCGCCTTTTAGGGTTGAAGGTTCGTAACTTGTCTCTTGCTAGTCGGTTGTGTCCTTGGCAGGGTGAATTGATGGATAACCCGACTGTGATCGCGAGGTAATCTGACGATTGCCCGTGTGTTAAACGTTCCTTGCGTTTTCCCATTCACACATACTCATGTTTTATCTCCGTGGATGGGAAACGTATCTTGAGATATCACACGAGTAATAGTAATAATACTTCCCTAAAACGTAAAGGAGCGCTCTTAAACGGATAACCTCGCGCCACCGTCGGGTTACCAGAGCTATTGCTATGTGTTTTATATAATTTAGACGTTGCTTTAATTTTAGCACAACCCATTAATCCACTGAGTTTTTGCGTATCCGTTTAATGCATTGCCCAAAGACACAACAGAGTCAACGACCAGTTTCGATCCCACCATCTTTCATCTACTGGTCCTGACAGCAGCTAACCACATATTACATCGCCTGAACCAAGTGAATTGATTAGTTTTACCAAATTAAAGGAACATATGAAGATGCACAACACACTGCAATAACTCCGGTAACCCGACGCCGGGAGCGAGGTGATCTAACGATTTCTTTCAGTCCGGCCCGTTGGTCTAACGGTTAAGTGCGCCGCCTTTCAATTGAAAGGTTGTCGGTGCGAAACTGGTCGCTAGCTAGTCAGTTGTGTCCTTGGGCAAGACACTTTACGGACTTTGCCTGAACCCAGCGGATTAATAGGTTCTACCAAATTGAAGGAACATCTATATAATACACAACACACTGCAATAACTCCGGTAACCCGACGGTGGGCGCGAGGTGAACTGCCGATTTCTTGTGTGATAACTTCCTTGGGCGACTAGTTTAGATCTCACAACCTTTCAGCTGAAAGTTGACGGACTAACGGTCTGAGCTAACAAACATTCAGCCACAAGTCCCACAATCAGCCAACCACACATTATCAACTTATAATCACCACCCACCGTGATCCCCACATACTCAGGGGCTTTCCCAATCACCCTGTTGTAGATGACCTTTCTTCTCAGATGAATATCTTTCACCTGGGACCCAACTATCCGATCCGCGATTTCATTCAGACAATTCGTGAACATTTCAAAGTCGATCAGTCTGTAGCCCTTTGGTCTGTGGAATATAGGAGGATAAGATATTCATGTTTAATCCCGTGAATGGGAAAACCTAGGGGGTTAACACACGGGCAATCGTCAGATCACCTCGCGTTACATGGTTGATTTGTATGGAAATGTGTATGATAGGGACTTTGGAAATGTGGCACAGATGGACAGATGGTGTGCTTATCAAGGTTGGTTTGTGTGGAAATGTGTATGATAGGGACTTTGGAAATGTGGCACAGATGGACAGGTGGTGTGCTTATCAAGGTTGGTTTGTGTGGAAATGTGTATGGTAGGGACTTTGGAAATGTGGCACAGATGGACAGGTGGTGTGCTTATCAAGGTTGATTTGTGTGGAAATGTGTATGGTAGGGACTTTGGAAATGTGGCACAGATGGACAGGTGGTGCGCTTATCAGCTTGATTTGTGTGGAAATGTGTATGGTAGATAATTGTGGCGCAGATAGACAGGTTAACACTAGATGTCTCACTTGTGCCTTGAGAAGATGACGTCAATATCACCGACCAAAACATTCCGATTGTCTATGAAGTCACAATCGCGACAAAGTTTCGCCCAATTCTTGTTGTTCATTTCCCGACCTTCACCATTCACCTCTCCGTATCTAATCAACGTTTCGTTCGTGTTAGTTTTATTTTATTAATATTTTGTTTCCATGATGAAAACAAGCAGGACCTTTGTTAAAAATTAAATCTCGAAAAAGACGGCAAAATGACAGTCGTTAAAATACGTTTATAATAAAATCAATTATTTACGTGGCCGCCAAATCTTACGTATAAAAAAATAAATTAAACTGGAAAAATAGGATAGGCTATTTATGTTTATCTCCTTGAATGGGAAAACCAAGGGCGTTAACACACGGCAATCAAATAATCAACGAAACAAAAAATATTGGAAAATCAGCAAGTTTAAAAAATGTCTATGATCAAAGTGAAAATAAAATTGCCCGAGTAAGATAGCTAGTTTTTAAAAATTATATTACTGTCTAATTTTCTGTTATTTTGAATTGAACCTTGTTTTGAGGTCAAAAAAGAAAAAAACCCAAAAAATTGCACTAGACAGAACATTAAATTCACCTGGCGAATCGGAAAAATGCATTTTTGAGGGTTGCGAAAATGGGGTCCGGAGGTTCGGGTCGTAAATTCGAGGCGGATCGCTGTATCGGGGAGGGGGGAGGCATCATTCGGTCGTCGTCGGATGGTTGGGTGATTATTCTGGTGATAAGGAACTGGAATTTACCTATCAGATAAGCAGGGGATTTGTGTGGAACACAAGTTAGCTGGTTAGTGTAACTAGTTAGCTCATTCCTTGTGTTTGAGACTGTCAGCTGAAAGGTTGTGGGATCAAAACTAGCTTTTCCACTTAGGATAGGATATATGCTTATCCCCGTGAATAGAAAAAGGTGTGTCCTCGAGGAAGGAAATTAGCAGACATCGCCTGAAACCGGTGGACTAATGGTTTAAACTAAAATAGTCTAAACTTCTCAATCATATACTGAATAGCTTCGGCAATTCGACAGTGGGTGCAACTTATTATTCGGCAACCGTCAATAAATTGTTTAAGATTTACCCAAGTGGATAGAAATAAAAGATTCATCATGTAAGTTCGACTAACTATAATCATGGGTAACCACAAATAAAATGTATCGCAAATAAAAAAAAACATGAAATCAATGGATAAATTGCAAAAACAACATATCGTATATACAAAAACCACCATGGATAAAAGTCCAATCAACACTCACTTCGGTGTCTTCATCTGACGAGGGACATCTGGTGTTCGAATCCTTGGCAAACCTGCACAACGAGATTCATAATCCATCCATGTACTACATATTAGTCTGGTAGTTTAGTGCGTCACCTTTTAGCCAAAGGGTTACAGATTCGAAACTGCTCACTAGCTAATCGACTATGTACTTGGGAAAGGCACTTAACGGACATTGCCTGAACCAAGCGGATTAATGGGTTGTACCAAATTAAGGGAATTATCCGTGTGTTAACCCCCTTGGATTCTATGCTATATTCATATACTCTAGAATATCTCAAATGCTTCTTAAGCAATAGGTTGTAGGTTCGAAACTAGTCGCTAGCTGGTTTGTTCTGTCCTTGGGCAAGACAAAACAAAAGTATTTGACATGATAGCTGGTTGATGTGGTTAGTTAGCTCATTTATAGTGTTTCAAACTGTCAGCAGAAAGGTTGTGGAATCAAAACTAACTGTTAAAAAATTTAAGAATGTTTTTCTCATAAGCAACACAGTGTAATAGTAACCCAACAGTGAGCCCTGAAGTGATAAAGCTGGCTGTGTTTTCCCAGTAAAAGCGTTAAAACGTGAAATTAAACATCCCATACGAACCCCCCAACCCCTCACCTTCCGTCCCCACCCCTGTACTCGACGTCACCTTTTTCCTCTTTCTTCCAACCTGTGTGCTCTGGTTCCCTCGTGTGACAGGAGCTCGATGGAAGTTGTCACTCTCTGTGCCAACGCACATGTCAACCATCTGTTAAAGAAGTTACAACTGCTTTATCAGCTTGCATTAATCTCTTTTTGTGCAATAAATCATTTAAAATTATTAAGTAACTAAGCTTGTAAAAATGAAATGTGCAAGGTGACTTATCAGTATCACACAAGCAATCGTCAAATTATCTCACGCACCGTCGGTTTACTCGAGCTACTGCAGTGTGTTGTACATAATTGCGATATTCATTTATTTTTAGTGGAAACACCTAATAATCCACTGGATTCAGGCAATGTCCCTAAGGTGCCTTGCCCAAGGAAACAACCGACTAGCTAGTAAGTGGTTTTAATCACACAAGCCTTCGGCTGCATG
>CH002320.1:218811-233386 GCA_000149265.1 Ciona savignyi
CACTGCACATGCAAACAGTGTATCCTATGGAGGCATCAGACAAACAAATAAAACCTTTCATCATTCTATTGATGGTGTTTGTTGAAATAGGGAAGTAAATAGATTGGACATTTCCAATAATCAGCGGAAGTGTTTTCACTTATTTTTATTATAGAAAGCACACCACCTGTATAACTGAGCCACTGTCTAAGTCCAATTACTAGCAAAAATATGATTTTAAAACCACATTACCTGTCTATCTGAGCCATATTCTAATTCTAACTATAGCTTATATTATTTTAAACAACACACTACCTGTCTATCTAATCCACTAACAAATTCTAATTATAGCAAATATTTATTTTAAAAAGCACATTGCCTGTCTATCTGAGCCACTGTCTAATTCTTATTATAGAAAATATTATTTTAAAAAGCACACTACCTTTGTATCAGAGCCAACCGATTTTAATTCTAAATATAGCAAACACAATTTCAGGGGCGACTTACCTGTCTATCTGATTCATACGCGATTTGACTCAATATTTCAATGGAATTTCTTCGAAATTCTTCCAACGCAAACAATCGATTCATTATCACGCAAACAATTGATTGTTATATTATTCTTAATGTTTGTTTGCGCACAAAACTTGTTCTTGAACTAGGATAGGATATTCATGGTAATCCCCGTGAGTGGGAAAACCAAGGAGGTTAACACACAGGCAATCGTCAAATTACCTCGCGCCCATCGTCGGGTTACCGGACTTTTGCAGTGTTTTGTGTGATAGACACATTCTTTCAATGGGTTTGTAGCGGCTGCTTATTTAATATAATAACTAATTTGACTTTACAAGGTAGATGGGTAGCAGTTTAGCTTTATTATTAATTGTTTGACTCCGATAACGCAACGGTACAAGTAAAATAATAGATAAGCATAACCGGCTACGTAGATTTATATATGGGGACGGGCTGTAGGGTACGTTAAGCGTATACCCGCCCTGAAACTACACAAGAGCCTAGGCTATACAGACTGTGGATTTGGAACACAGTGCTGTAAGCCTAGACAACTAGTGTCTGTGTTTCTCTGATGAAATGAGGTCTTTTATGTGCCATTTGGCTCCAAGGAAAAAAATGCGATGCATAATATCTAAAAACGCACAATAGATTATTTTTGCGCTCGATACAATGGATTATCTCCGCACGTTAAATTTAGAAGTTGCGTTGATCGCATCGTGAATTTAGATCGTCCTTCGTCATTTAGAGATTCCTTTGTTCCTTGTAGTCTTCTTGGAACGATTTCGCTAGCAGCCGATTATGTCGGTATACGACATACCTCCTTTTTTTCGGGTTTTGAATAATTTGAATTAAAGTTCGCCCGGTGGATTCTTTTGAAGTTCGGCCTTCCCGATGAGTCAACAGTTCGTTTCGAGCACCCAGGTGTAATAATCGTCCATCGTTCCTCGGACGACGAAAATAGACGGTCTCCATCGTGGTCGGATGGAGACAAAATTCCTGTTGGATTTTATGCTTATTGAAGCACCAACAGTCGCGCCTCGAAGAGCTTCTTGCTCGGGTAGCAGAGGACGCCGTGTAATCCTGGCCTTCGATAATTGGCCCAGGCATATTAAAATAGACTTGTAGACATAGGCGCACCTGGGTGTATATAGACAGTCCTGTTGTACTCTTATCGGTTAAACCGCCCTCCTTCGTCCGACCAGCAGTGAACTTCCGGGAGTTATTCTTGTAGAAATTTCAGAGGGTTGTTGAGATTGATGTTCCGTTCAATTTGTGCCTGCCAACCATCCGCGAATACCAGGTTAAATTGGACCTCCCTCCAGTGCATGAGTGGGGGGTGTAAATCTGTTGGTTGTTTATGCGTAGTTCGCTCCAACAGTGAGTTAGCGCCTTTTCTTGCTAAGGTCGCGTTAAGGTGACCGTGGTCCGACGGTACTTTCGAAATAGACACACCTGGTTTGGTTGACGCGGATTTTGGGCTTGGCTTTGACGGAACGCTTCGATTCCACGACATGACGCCGGTGTTTATTTCCGTCGTCGACGTACAGGATCGTAAAGGCTGCATCTTGATGATTTTGTTATAAATACTGAAAAAATGATATTAACGTTTCCGAGAAAGCAGGACATAAGTAACGTTATAAGGGGTCGGAAGGTTGCTGAGTTCAACCACGTTTACGGGTATTCACCAATTGTAGCGGCTGCTTATTTAATATAATAACTAATTTGACTTTACAAGGTAGATGGGTAGCAGTTTAGCTTTATTATTAATTGTTTGACTCCGATAACGCAACGGTACAAGTAAAATAATAGATAAGCATAACCGGCTACGTAGATTTATATATGGGGACGGGCTGTAGGGTACGTTAAGCGTATACCCGCCCTGAAACTACACAAGAGCCTAGGCTATACAGACTGTGGATTTGGAACACAGTGCTGTAAGCCTAGACAACTGGTGTCCGTGTTTCTCTGATGAAATGAGGTCTTTTATGTGCCATTTGGCTCCAAGGAAAAAAATGCGATGCATAATATCTAAAAACGCACAATAGATTATTTTTGCGCTCGATACAATGGATTATCTCCGCACGTTAAATTTAGAAGTTGCGTTGATCGCATCGTGAATTTAGATCGTTCTTCGTCATTTAGAGATTCCTTTGTTCCTTGTAGTCTTCTTGGAACGATTTCGCTAACAGCCAATTATGTCGGTATACGACAGGTTCTATCGGACGAAGAGACAAGTCTAGCAGATACCAATCTTTATTTGGGGGTTATACAATAAAATTTACCTTATTTTCGATATAAATATATATTTTTGGCATCAATATAGGCGACACGGGTGTAAAATGTAATTGGTAATTTTAAACTATGCACGAATTCAACGGGAAAACAAATTTTGTTAAAATAAAGTTTTGCAACATTTTTAACTGATCATATTGTTTTAAGCTAATCTTTTTGTGGGTGAAATTTCTCAACTTTTTTCTATTTTTACACAATTCAGGCTGTAATTTTTTGGCTAAAATAATCATTTTTTCGCGTAAATGACAAAAAAACGCAAGACGCAAGGGGCGTTAACACACGGGTAATCGTCCGATTTTCTTGAGTCCACCATCGGGTACCTGAGCTATATTGCAGTGTGATGTGTATAATTAGGCATTGTTTTAAGTATAGTAAAACCCATTGATATACTGGTTTAGCCATGTTTGTTTGGTTTCTTGTCGAAGGACGCAATCGACCAGCAGCTACCAGCCAGTTTAGATCACCAAACTCTTTGGCTGAAAGGCGCACTAACCCAATAAGCTAAATGACCAGAACTAACAAACTACGCTTTATCACCATGTCCTAACTAAGACTTAAACTATTGTGCGACAGCGGGAAATCCCCTTTGTATTTTTAATAAACGTTAAGGTCGAGACAAAGCATGGGAATGTCAGTTAGGATTCCTCAAAGTTTTAACCTGATTGAATAACATGTTCTATCCAATGACCAGTCGACCGGACACGCCCGTCACCAGCCCAGCGTTTCGCAGAAAAAATAAAAAAAGTGAAATCAACATATGTTCCCTTCGGAATCGAAGACAAGTTTATTTAATTTTTGCTCATAGACAATTTTCAAAAGATTACAATACAATCAAATGAAAACGGCAAAACGCTACAGACATTGGACAATCGTCATATTACTAGTGCACACTGGTGGGCTACGGGAGATAGCGGTGTTGTATGGTTGAGGGTTTTTAATGTTAACCAACCCTACAAATCATTTCAATATCTCTTGTTTTCGGACAGGAGGTTTTTAAACCTTCTACTGACTTTCCATGGGGAGAAATAAAAAGAAAATATAAATATTTTTTTATTTCCCCAATTTTTTAAGTAAATAAAAAGAGATTTTATTTAGGCCACTATTTCGAGTGAATAAAATTATTTACACGATTATCCGACAACTTGAAGATTAAAGTTTCATTTTCCCCCATTCAGAACTTCGTACGGAGATTGCTGTACTCTTGTGTTTTCGTATTCAGGATGACCTGGTTATGCAAAGCAAGGAACTTGTGAATTATCTATCATGGATTCAAGTGGTACGACGTATAGTAATAGCGCCAATGCCCACGATTGCAAGTCGTGTGCTCACCGCATCGCAGCACTGAGCGAACCGATACGAGTGTGCATGTGAGCGTGGCCTTACCTTGATCTAATGTAACAAATAAGATATTCGCAAGCAGGTACGACCGATTAGCCATTACTTTCAGCTGCCTGCAGACCGCCCAAACTGTTATGTATTCACTCTAACACGCCGACTTACTATTTGTTGTTGTCGCGTATGGAGTAATAGAGTATTCTGGTTCGATTGTATTGTTTGAAGGATTTCCAATACCAGGTCCTGTAGTTTTGTTGAGTCTCAATCTGAAATGTCCCAATCATTACAGAGCGAAGTTGAGATAGTATAACACTTACCTTCCCAGCAAATATATAATAACTGTCGCCAAGATGAACACAGTTGCTGCTAAAATCGCCACGACAGGAATAACCCAAAGAGGAGTTTTATAATTTCCATCTGAATAATAAAGTATTTGGTCGTTGAAGGATATGATATTCATGCTTTATTCCACTTGAATGGGAAAACGCAAGGGACGTTAAAAATAGGTCAATCGTCAGATTTCAGTACGCCCACCGTATGATTACCAAAACTATTGAAATGTGCTGCTGTATATGATTTAGTTAATTTTTTAGTTTTGGTTTTTGAAGAATCATTAATACACTCGGTTCAGGCGACGTCCACTAAGTGCCTTGACAAAGTATAAAACCAACTAGAAGGTAACCAGTTTTCTATTCTATGTTGATGAAATAAATTCGCCGATAATAAGATGGAGAAATAATAAACCTGAAAAAATTCTTGTGTCGGTTTCAGTTTGACCTGTTGCTGTAGAATTGACATCGGAAGTATATTGTTCTGTTGTTGTGTCCGTTGTGGGAATTTTTAAGATGTGTTTTCCCAATGTTGTAGAATGAGTTGTTGCTGATTGTACTGTTGTCGATGATGTAAGTATTCTTCCTGAAAACAAACATGAATGTGTGGTGTAAAAATAACAAATAACTCGGAAAATGTACTTTGTAGCAACGAAAGCTGATACACATGGAATTATCACTTACTTTGACAAATATAACGATGGTGGGATGAACAAGGCACATTTTTCCATTTAAAAGTTGAATCCAACCCTCCACCCCTCCCCATTGTGACGCATGGCTTTTGGGGATGGTATGCGCCATCCCCTGGTACCCAGTTGGTGTATGACGTCAGTGTGCCATCCGACCAGTAAGCTCCACTCCATTTTCTGTTTAAACCAATATAGAAGGAATACGGGCCTCCTGCATATACAATAAAACATATGTGAGCCAAATATGGACTTTAGATCATTACTAATACCACCTGTTAAAGTTCCTATCTTTGTCACAAGGAAATCTTGAATCTTTTGTGTCTTTACATTCGCGAAAGTAGCGTTCCTTGCAGCACAATCTTCCTTTGCTTTATAAACTCCACTAACTGCTGTATACTCAATGTAATATTCAAAGTCGTCGAGTTGATACCAACCAGCAGTTGAAGATGTCAAGATGACGACATTTATCAGAATCAAAATCATCAACATATTTCTCATACTTCGACCAATCATTGATTGAATCTAAATGAAGTAATATTCAACACAGTCCATAAACCACTTCTGCTAACTTATTAACTTTATTGCACTTCTTACTTCCGTGTTCAACATAATACTTCCCCATCTTGCTAGCGGATATGATGGTGATGTATTGTTGCTACGTAATAAAACAGGAATAATGGATTCTGTAGTTTAATAGCAGGTTTGCGAAACATTTTATTCAGTTTATAATATGGGAACGACCAAAATAGTAGAAAAAACAACTTCCATTTCTACGCCAACGAAACGCTTTAAGTTTGAAATTTTCCGAATCATTGTAAGTTCGCTTTGAATCCAAAGATTTATTGTTTTCTCACTAAATAGTCACCTTTTTATAAAACATCCTTGGATAGATTACCTACCCGGATTATTAGATCCTTCAATGTGGATTTCTCAACACGTTAGGATAAAAATCACAAACAAGAAGAAAGTGTTAACCACTTGGAAACCACTATTTTAAACCTCTGTTGAGTTCCCGCTATATTATTTCTCATGTAGAAACTATCGGGTTCCCTGGCTACCTCATTACTCTTGGTATATATTATACAACGTGTATAACGCTTGTTTCTGCAAGCATCCCTAATGGGTACCTAAGTTACCTATCCAAGCTTGATATCTATATTTTCTATATGAAATGAACGGGTGACATGATTACCTAACTCTCACGGTATATCGTCCGACCGGTTGGTCTGGCGGTTAAGTGCGTCGCCTTTCAATCGAAAGGTTGCAGGTGCGAAACTGGTCGCTAGCTAGTTGGTTGTGACCTTGGGCAAGGCACTTCACGGACATTGCCTGAACCCAGCTATTTAATGGGTTCTACTAAATTGAAGGAATGTGTGTGTCATATACAACACACTGCAATAGCTCTGTCTACCCGACGGTGGGCGCGAGGTGATCTGACGATTGCCCGTGTTTTAACCCCCTTGGTTTTCCCATTTATTAGATAAACATAAATATCCTATCCTACCCTATATCATATATGTGGTGAATTTTCCTGATGCAATATACATAGAATTTGCCATTGTAGATTAAAACCATATTAGATAACGCCACCAGATGATTTAACTCGATTGGACAGTTTCTTCCTTAGTATATAAAGCGGTATGACTGATCATAAGTTTCAGTAGAATTGAAAAAATAGTAATTTCCCGGAAAAGGGTTAAGGATAGGTGTGGGGAAAACGCATCTGTTTTGTTCGAATTTACATTCTCTATATTTATTTTTTAATTATTTATCTTAGTTTTGTATTTCCCCCTTATTTACACGCGTAATAATATTGTATTTATGATTGTTAGGCATATTTCGTTTTGGAAAATATCCCGGCCTAAACTGGGTAATTTTGATTTCAAGTTAAATTTTTTTATATATTTTTTAAAATTTAAGATAAACATTCCCTTTTAATACGGAGATATCGGCGATAAGGACAAAAGTGCGGAATTGAAGCGGACACGTAATTATTCGTAACACCAACATTACTGTGACCTCACAAAAACATTCGTTCCCATTTTATATACTGAAAAAAATTATGAATAAAAATGTTTTTCTGAAAATAAAATGTTTTCCAAACCTGTTATAAAACTACAGAATCCCTTATTTCTGTTTTATTACGTAGCAACAATACATCACCATCATATCCGCTAGCAAGATGGGGAAGTATTATGTTGAACACGGAAGTAAGAAGTAGGATAGGATAGGATAGGATAGGATAGGCTGGGTTCAGGCAATGTCCGTATAGTGCCTTGCCCGAGGACACAACCGACTAGCTAACGACCAGTTTCGCACCTGTAACCTTTCGATTGAAAGGAGACGTATCTCTAGACCACCGGGCCGGACAAAATGATTTGTACAGTTGGTTAACATTAAAAACCCTCAACCATACACAAACGCTGCAATATCTCTCGTAGCCCGCCAGTGTGCACTAGTAATCTTACCATTGTCCAACGTTTGTAGCATTTTTGCCGTTTCCATTTTATTGTATTGTAATCTTTTGATTATTGTCTATGAGCAAAAATTAAATAAACTTATTTATTCTAGAATACAACTACATTTGATGAAACGAAAACTTGGTTCTGGTTTGCAAGAACACGCTGTTAACCCGTTATTAACCAATTTAGTGGTTTTTAAGATCGTTATTTTCTTGATTGAAAAATCGTCGCAATCATTTACAATATTCTGCAATATGTTCCGGTACCCGCCGATGAGCGCGAGGTGATCTGACGATTGCCCGTGTAATAACCATTCTTTTGCGGTTTCCATTCACGGTGTTAAACATAAATATCTTATTCTACTCTGAAGAAAAATTTCAGTTCCACTCAAAAACTCTGCGATAACGTAGCTCATCGATTTGGTTCATGAATTAAACAAACCAAACATTTTATACATTTTTAATAAGATATATATATATTCAAACTTCGCTGCTATACCACCTTCTCTTGGTACCCAATGATGGCATAATATCGAAGTTTGAGCAGTTAAATTGTAACATGTCTGGAACGTACTATCTAAAACTGAAGAATGTTTTAATCCGATTGCGACATTTTTGTTTCTGCAAGCATACACTGATGGGTCACCGAGGTACCAAATCTAAACTGTTATCCATGTTTATTTAAAAAGTAATGTTGCTGGTGTAAAGACCTTCGGTCTGATACCTTTCAACTAAAAGTTGTTTTAATGCACGTGATGAATTTGCTTTCAATTCTATTACGATCTGTGTGGGATTTGACTGTTAAAGTTTGTTATACAATTGAAAGGTTTTATATTTAGGTTTTAATTTTACATTTTGGAGTTTTCCAAGAATCCTTACTTTATATAAGTCATGTTAGGTAAAGGTTTTACGACTAAGTAACTGGTTCTAGAATCTAGACAATTACAAACGAACAAGATACTATATTAAACTTTGGGATGTTTCTGGAACTAGTTAAAGACCAATACTTTTCAACAGGTGGACAAACTAATATTCGACAAGTATTCGACAAATACGCTACGATTACATGAAATAAAATGCTGAAAAAAAGTAAATTTGTTATTTCGGGAGTTAAAAATGTCTTTCCCAGTAAAACTACAAATGTTGAGTTTGCGAACATCAAATTCATGTTAGTTGCAATATATAAGGTTCAGAGCGTTTTGACAACTATACTTCAAGATGATTGAGAAACACCCGTGTCATGCGTTTGATAAAATACTTATAAAGTTTGGGACAATTTTCCAAGTACATAAAGAATGATATTTATTCTAAATCTTTCGTAAGTGTAAAAACTTAGAGAAAATTAAATGAAATTTGGGTAATTAGGTTGGGCGCAATGATGCCTAAATAATTTAATGTTGAAAAAATATTACGAGTCGAGTAAATATCCTACAGTGAATCCCTAAGTTTAGGGTTTTAATATATATCTAGGCCAGTGGTTCTCAAACTTTTTAGAGTTGGGACCCACTATTAATTACCACAATTTATGGCGACCCACTTAACTTTATGTTTAGTTGTATAACCTTATAGTAACATGTGTGAGAGACGACAGGTTTAATGACCTGAGGTCAGGTGAAGATCACGCCACGATTCAAGATTGTGTAATGTCACAATTATGATAATTTCCCCTTGATTTTTGTATAGGAAATAGCCAGTATAGTTAGTCAGAGCTTTCTACAACTTTTCACGAGCCACCAAGATTCCTTTCGCGACCCACCGGTGGGTCGCGACCTATAGTTTAAGAAACGCTGATCTAGGCCATGTTGGTTAGCATATGTAAAAGTTAATTTTATAACTTAAAAACCCCTTCTTTTTTTTGGCGATTTTGTCATAAGCTTGATGCCATTTATATTTACAAAATTTGAAAAATTTCCTATGGTAAGGAAAAGATTAGTAACTTATATAGAGAGCCGTTGCAGGCCGCTGACCTATTGTGCCAGATTGTTCCTTGTAGGCCCCAGGTAAGCCGGTTACAACACCTAATCCGGTCTGCGATTTCCTACGCGCTGTCTTGACAATCGGAGGTGCGCTAATTAATTGAGGTTTTCTGCGTAAACGTCCTCGACTTGACTACTGTCTTCTGTGGTTCGTCGATCAAAGCTTCAGTTGTTTAATAACATCAATTGTAATGAGCAATTGAGGCGATTAACTTGGTACCAGTTGGAAGTTAAATCGTCAGATGTTTCAACAACATAGATTCCAGATAAAACTCTCAGTAATCGCCACATACAAGAAGTTTCTTAATGTGTCTGAAGCTCTCCCCTCTCCCGAGCCAAAGTAAAACAAACTTGTTTCGCCAAAGTATTTGACAGCTGTGGTAATAATCGTAAACGTAATAATAATAGTTCAGGGATGACGCAAAGTCAGCGTAAATGTCGGCTGCGGCGATCATTAATCTTATGTAACCCATGATGTCGTAACAAGTAAATTAAATAACATTACATAAAATTAATTTAAATTTGGGTAAAATGGTTGGATGCTGTAACAGCTATATAATATAATGACTAAAGAATGTTAAATATTATTCTTGTTTTGGTAATATGTAACAATAACACATCGCCTACATATCTGATTAGGTGGGTGGTGTTACGTTGAACACGAATGCTAGAAGTGAAATAAAGTTGAGTCAGCAGAGGAAACCAGTTTTATAAAGAACTGCAATGGGCTGTGTTGAATATTACTTTACTTAGAATCAATCAATGATGAGAAATATGTTGATGATTTTGATTCTAATAAATGTCGTCATCTTGACATCTTCAACTGTTGGTTGGTATCAACTCGACGACATTAAATATTAGTAGCTTTTGGAGTTGATAAAGCAAAGGAAGGTTGTGCTGCAAGGAACGCTACGTTAGCGAATGTAAAGACACAAAAGATTCAAGATTTCCTTGTGACAAAGATAGGAACTTTAACAGGTGGTATTAGTATAATGATCTAAAGTCTATATTTGGCTCACATATGTTTTATTGTATGCAGAATGGCCGTATTCCTTTTATATTGGTTTAAAGAGAAATAGCAGTGGATCTTACTGGTCGGATGCCACAGTGACGTCATACACCAACTGGGGACCAGGGGATGACGTATACGACTATAGAAAGCCATGCGTCACAATGGGGTGGGATGGAAGATTTGATCCGGATTTTAAATGGAAAAATGTGCTTTGCAAATCTACCCATCGTTATATTTGTCAAAGTAAGTGATAATTCCATGTGTATCAGCTTTCGTTGCTACAAAGTACATTTTCCGAGTTATTTGTTTTTTTTACACCACACATATATGTTTTCAGGAAGAATACTTACATCATCGACAACAGTAGAATCGGCAACAACTCATTCTACAACATTGGGAAAACACATCATAGCAATTCCTACAACGGATACAACAACAGAACAATATACTTCCGATGTCAATTCCACATTAACAAGTCAAACTGAAACCGACACAAGAATTTCTTCAGGTGTATAATTTCTCCATCTTATTATCGGCGAATTTATTTCATCAACTTGGGATAGAAAACTGGTTATACCTTCTGGTTGGTTTTATACTTTGGCAAGGCACTTAGTGGACGTCGCCTAACTCATTGTATTAATGGTTCTTTAAAAAATAAAACTGTAAAAGTTACAGAATCTTATACAGATAATTGCAATGGTTCTAGTGACCCGACGGTAGGCGTAATGTAATCTCGCGATTGACCGTTTGCTAACCCTTGCTTTTCCAATTCACGGGAATAAATCATGAATATCCCATCGTTAAATTAGCGATATCTTAATTATTCAGATGGCTTTTATAAAACTCCCCTTTGGGTTATTCCTGTCGTGGCGGTGTTAGCAGGAACTGTGTTCATCTTGGCGGCAGTTATTATATATTTGCTGGGAAGGTAAGTGTTATACTATCCCAACTTCGCTCTGTACTGATTGGGACATTTCAGATTGAGACTCAACAAAACTACAGGACCTGATATCGCAAATCCTTCAAACAATACAATCGAACCAGAATACTCTATTACTCCATACGCGACAACAACAAATAGTAAGTCGGCATGTTAGAGTGAATACGTAAGCGCGTGGATGGTCTGCTGGCAGCTGAAAGTAATGACTAAAATCGTACCTCCTTGCGCATGACGTTTAGCGGAAATCGTCTAAAACCAAAGGATTAATGGGTTCTACCTTTGAAAGAGCTTCCGTAAGTCTGGTAATACGTGTGAGGTAATCTGACAATTGCTTGCGTGTTAACACCCATTGCGTTGTCTTCCCTACGAAAAAAGAACATAATTTTTTGTCCTTTATTCTAACAATTATTAACGTTTGTTTAGTTGACAAATATTATTCGTCAGAAGGTTCACTTACGTTAAGGCTTCATGTGCATATTAGTTGATTTTTAAATAATATTTATTTAAACAATTTCATTGCCTTTAAACGAAAACAAATAACGGTTATTATGGGTCCCATTTGGAAAAATGGGACACATATTGTTTTTGTCCGTTTTTTTTTTCTTTTTTTTTTTCTTTTTTTTCGTCAAACGCTTGACAGGCATAGCTTGTGGCAACAACATCTATCAAATGGGGTAATGGAATAGCAATACAACTTTGTCATTTTTTAGACAACATGGTCTAGATGTGCATAGACCAAAATTTTGGGGCATCTACCCAGGGGAATTCCCCTGGGAGGTGAAAAACCAAAACGGTATCTTTTTTTAAAAAATTCCCTTTTTTAGGCATAGCGCTTGAACGACTACTCCAATTTCAATTAGATTTGGTAAACTGTAAGTGCATTAGCCACTCATATACCACTTAAAAGAATTAAAAAAATTACCTAGAGAAATACCCTAAAAATAAGATTTTGTTTTCAAATCATGATTGTGACAGGCATGGCTTGTGGCAACGACACCTACCAGAAGGAGTACTGAAATGGCAATACAACTTTGCTATTTATTAGACAACATGGTCTAGATGTGCATAAACCGAAATTTTGGGGCATATACCCAGGGGAATTCCCCTTGAAGGTGAAAAACCAAAACGGTATCTTTTTTAAAAAATTACCTTTTTTAGGCATAGCGCTTGAACGGCTACTCCTATTTCAATTATATTTGGTAAACTGTAAGTACATTAGCCACTGATATACCACTTAAAAGAATTTAAAAAATTACCCAGGGAAATACCCTAAAATAAGATTTTGTTTTCAAATCATGATTGTGGCAGGCATGGCTTGTGTCAACGACACCTACCAGAAAGAGTAATGGAATGGCAATACAACTTTGTCATTTGTTAGACAACATGGTCTAGATATGCATAAGCCAAAATTTTGAGCATATACCCAGGGGAATTCCCCTTGTAGGTGAAAAACCAAAACGGTTTCTTTTTAAAAAAAATACCTTTTTTAGGCATAGCGCTTGAACGGCTACTCCAATTTCAATTAGATTTAGTAAACTGTAAGTGCATTAACCACTGATATATCACTTAAAAGAATTAAAAAAATTACCCAGGGAAATACCCTAAAAATAAGATTTTGTTTTTAAATCATGATTATGACAGGCATGGGTTGTAGCACCGACATCTATCAGAAGGAGTAATGGAATTGCAATAAAACTTTGTCATTTGTTAGACAACATGGCCTAGATTTGAATAAACTAAAATTTTGGGTAATATATCCAGGGGAATTTCCCTGAGACGTTAAAAACCAAAACAATATTTTTTTCTAACAAAATGAGCTTTTTGCGCATAGCTCTTGAACTGTAAATCCAGTTTGAATCAGATTTGATAAAATGTAAGTGCATTAGTAACTACTTTAACACTTAAAAGAAATAAACACATTACCTAGGGAAATACCCTAAAAATAAGCTTTTGTTGTCAAATCATGATTGTGACAGGCATGTCATGTCGCCCTGACATCTACAAGAAGAAAAAATGTATGCTCAATCCAACTTTTTTATTTGTTAGACAACATGGCCTAGATATGCAGAAACCAAAATTTTGGGTAATATATCTAGGGGAATTCCCCTGAGACGTTAATAACCAAAACTGTATTTTTTCTAAAAAATAGATTTTTTGCGCATATCGCTTAAACGGCAGCTCCAATTTGAATCAGATTTGGTAAAATGTTAGACATTTAAACACTCTGTTCCAATTAAAAAAAATCATTTATTAGGGAGATATTTTCCTGAATTATGATTGTGACAGGCATGCCATATCGTACAAACATCTTTAACAAGGAGTCGACAAATCAGACAAGGAATTGACTAATCAGAATAAAACATTAAGAATTGTTATACAACATAACCCACATAGGTAAAAACAGAAACGTACGTACTAAACCCAGTAGAAACTTATCTAATAAACCCAGTAATTCCCTGAAACCACGAAAAACGCTTAAAAAGAAAGCTTTTATTTAAAACATTTGTGGTGAAATGTTCGTAAATCTAACACGATTGTTCTTTTTTTATCTACACATGGAGAAGAAGTTTGGCTTGATAACTATGGGACCCATGCGTTTATGCTTGCAGAAACAAACTACATACAGTGTATAAAATACAAAATGTGGTTAGGGACCCTATATAGCATGAATATATGGCATACAACATGTGTTTTACAAATGGTGGTGGTTAAACACGTGGTTGACACTCTCTAGTTTAAATTTTTAAAATAAATCCTTATGTCAAGCGCTGTAATAAAATTAAGCTACATTCCAATCAGCCGATTTAGTTTTTTATGGCTTCGAGGAATTCCCCTATGGGTTACCGGAGCTAATGCACGTTGTATAATTTTGACATTCCTTCAATTTAGTAGAACCCATTAATCCGCTGGATTCGGGCAATGTCCGTTAAGTGCCTTGACCAAGGAAACATCGACTAGCTAGCGACCATATTCGAACCTGAAACATTTCGGCTGAAAGGCGCCACACGCCACACACTTTCGGCTAAAAAGCGCCACACTATATTAACCA
>CH002320.1:267157-279710 GCA_000149265.1 Ciona savignyi
AGGCTTTTTATTCCATGCATACATATGACACGAGTTTGTTTCATCTCTTTTTATCCAACGGAGTCAAAGCTCCCAATCATTATGTTTAAACCAAACCCTTTATCTGGAACCACTACTCTCCAATCGTTCACTTTCATTCAGCGAAACAACTTCATCGATTTCGTTGATGTTGACAACTTTGGGAGAATCCATTAACGAGCATTTCAATATGATACAGGTGCTTTATTGATAATTGTTATCTTTCTAGTGACATTGCCATGGTTCTAACAATAAAAATGTTTGTGTAACTATTAGAAATTTTTTGTTGTTTCTATTAAAAATTAACTGCTCAATGTGGAACAAAATAAGTTTTATTTATATAACTTCAATTTAAAATTTGAAAAAACATTTTGGTTTATGGTGATTTTACTTAAAAATAACAATTAATTCATCACACAAACATGTAACTCTATTTTTCTCAATGAAATTGGTTTAAAATTTAAAATAATTGATTCCAAAATAATTTTAGAAACCAACATAATTAGGATAATAAGGACATCTTTATTTAGAAAGTAATAGTTATTTGAAAGCACCCGATATCCATTTGAAAATATAAGATTCATAAACCAAAATATTAAGAAGTACGAACATATTATTCACCATATTATGATAAGCCGTGCTATGTAAGGTAAGAATATCTGGCCTCGAGTAAGAAGGTGGTTAATTCAATTCTCACCCAACACCACTTTTCTAACCTTCCATACTTATTATAATATCCTTTTTACTTCTTCCTGATAATGATTTTTATGATTTTTGTTTAAAAATACAGGAAAAACAACAGCATAGTTATCTATTTATTCTACAATTAACAACAAAATTAAACAACAACTTCTTTCATTGTAAAAAGAGAAAAACGTTTATGCACATTTTGCAAAGTTATAAACTTAAACAGATATTTTCCGACAAAAAGAATCCTGAAGGTAATCAAAAAATACAGCAGCATTTATACATGCCAGTAGAATCACGATAATTTTACTACAAAAATCGCCAGAATTCACATTTGCTCCAAGGGTTGAACTCCTAAAATATCAAACAGACGAGAAATTACAAGTTTTGCCGCTTTGACGAGGTAAATCCTCGCGAACATAACCGGCATCATGTGTGGAAGGTTGTGGCCTAGTATGTGGTATCGGCTGTAAAATGAACTCAGCAGTTTGCAAAACTGACGCAAATATGCGATGATTAGATGTGGTTTAAACATGGAAAGGTTAAACTTGCTTTTATCAAAACAAGAGAAATAATTTACTAAAATATCCTCAAAACGCCATAAAAAATCGACAATTTGAATTTCTTCGAGTTCAGTTAAAATGGAAAAGTCTATTTCAGTAATGCCAGGTAATTTTGGGTAATTTCCAGCCAAAACTTGATTTTCGTAGTTATTTAGCAGTGTTGCCAATCGGGAGTAATTGTACATTAAAAACTTGGATTCAGCACTAGAAAAATCAAGTAGTGTAACACTGGAAGTCACAGAACAGCTCAAAGTATCTAAGGTCAACACTGATTTTGAAATAACTGGAACAAATGGTTTCCATTCAGAAGAATCACCATATTTGGACAAAAAACTTTGGTTGACATTTTCAAAATATCTTCCTTCCAACGCCTTTAAACTACAAGTTTCATTGCAAACAATGGGACCATGTGATAAGAATTGAACATTTAAATGCATTCGAATCATTTCGCAAACACAGCATTTGGTTCTGTTGGGTCGGTTTTTGAAATGCAAGTATGTTAGAAATAAATGTAAAACTTGGCGCATAAAGAAATCCTCACTATGGCAGCAGAGAGCAACAACCTGGAACTTTGTCTCAAAATTTCCAAAATAATTTTCCAACTGTGTCAAACACCCCACAACACCTTCGCTTAAAGTGATTTTGGAATTTGAAACTTTTTGAAATGATTCGTTGTAACAACTGTCACTGCAAATTTCTGACTGAAATTGGACTTGATTTTCGGAGATAACTTCAGATAAAGTTTCAGAAATTCCTTGTAATTTCTCTGCATCAAGAAAATCCAAGCTATCAGAGAATTTAGAATTTTGAAGAATCTGTTTTGTCCTTAATTTCGGGTCTTTTGAAATGAACACCAAATTTGCATGTGGTTCAACAACCAGATAAGTGGACAGCAAAGATAAAGTCCTTGCCGCTGATGTATTGTCGTTTACACAACAAAGTACCAGATGTTTTTGGTCGGAATTTGAACGAACAGATTTTCCATAATTGTCAGTAGAATTGCCTCTGCTGAGCTTTTCACAGTGACTCAAAGGGTCTACGATCCCAGTGATTACGTTTTTCGTGAGTTTTTCCCGTTCCAGTTGAAACAACGCCCCTCGTTTTACAACTTTGTATTGCGAAACTTTAAACGTCAACTTTTTAGTGTTTTCCACAAACTTTTGAAACAAAATGTCAATTCTAGTGGTTCCTTGAGCTGATAAGCTACAAATCACGACGTCATATAACCTTCTTGGCAGTATAAAGTCGGCATAAAAACCCTTTTCCGTCGATTTGACAGGTGTAAATCGTATCCTCTGCTCTATATTTTTACCCAAAATGTCAACCAAACTGTCGTTAAACGTATCGGATAACGTTTCCAAGTATTTATCCTTACTTATTAACCTATTTTGCATTGTGTAAGTCCAAAAACTGATCTATTTTTTTACCACCAAAAATTGTCAACAATCATAAAGAAATACGTATACTACCTTTAGGGGAACCCCCTATTTCAGATTTCATAAAACGCAACTATCAAAATTATTTGGGGAGCTAAACAAGAATTTGTGTAAATACCGGGATCTTGTGACATTAAACCGATATTACAATAAACTACTGTAGCGTATCTTGCATTCATTGTGTTCCTTCCTTACTTGCCTTTAATTTTACGCGCGGGCGCTTGCCGACCTTGGTACGCGTTTGCAACAATTGGTGGTAAGAGGTTACCCGAAGTTGCCAAAAATTACCCAGGAGGAATTCCTAGTAGACGCATTCATTCGATCTCTACCTGATGAGCTTGACAGAGTTATTGTTGAAATGGGAAATTTTCGTTCCTTAAAAGAGACGCTCCACGTGGCTATGGAAGTGAGCGACTACACAAAATTACGTCATGTTCGGCCTGTTTACCAAGATGTTTCCTCGACAACAAGGAACAGGAAAATGACTTTAGAAGAGGCGCACGACATTGTGAAACATGATAAAAATGAAGCCGAGTTGGATGTCAAGTCGCCGATGAATCATGGGAAGTGACTGCGGTTCAGTCGAGATTGGGCGAGGTGCACGACAATATGGAGCATGCCGATAATGCGGTACAAGTCGAGATGAAGGAATTATTAAAGGGTCGTGCAACCGAGGCAATTGCTGAGATTACGCCAATGTTAAAATGTGTGCGTGTCCGTGATAGCGGTAATCTTGATTGGATCGGTGGTGAGGAGATTTCGGATGCAATTGTGTCGGGTGCGAGTGACAGCAGCAGTGTATGCGGCCCAAACAATGTGGGGGACCAAGTACATGGAAGTTTTGTGCTGGACGTCATCGACGAGGGGCAAGACGATAAAGACAAAAGACATAGAAATTTTGTGCGGGAGGTGGAAAAAAAAGACTGTCGAAATAAAACGTGGGTACTTCGAGACCAATAAGAAACATTTTACATTTCAGGACGTGGAAGTTTGGTACCGGAAGTGATCGAGAAAAGCGTATGTGTGTTTAATATAGAGGACTTTGCTGTTGCCCCAGTCAAAAGGACCTCGTGGTTATTGATGAACCGGGTCTTCGACCCTGGAGGTTTATCAGCACGTTGAAACTATTTTCGAGTGGGGGTTAAACTTTTTTTTCTTTACAGGTAATTTAAATTTTTAATATTTTTTGTTTTTTAGCGGGGGGGGGTGTAATGTTCCTTGATTTTCTTGTGTTCCTTCCTTGATTACCTTTAATTTGACGCGCGGGCGCTTTTGTCGCTGCGGCGCACTGTATAAACGTTTGTGTTGAATGTAAGCTGAGACAATAAAAACTGGCACTATAAGATTCGCTACACTACTTTAAAAGAAAGATAATATTAAAGAAATTAAACATTTTATGAAACAAAACTTACATGTTTTATAACCATGGCAACAAAGTATAATTTGTCCGACCGATTAGTCTGGTGGGTTCGTGCGATGTCTTTCAACGGAAAGTTGGTAGTTTCGAAACTGGTCGCTAGCTAGTCGGTTGGCACTTTAAGTACATTGGCTGTACTTGGTGGAATGATTGTCCGGCCCGGTGGTTTAGCGGTTAAGTCCGTCGCCTTTCAATCGAAAGGTTGCAGGTACGAAACTGGTCGCTAGCTAGTCGGTTGTGTTCTTGGGCAAGGCACTTTACGGACATTGCCTGAACCCAGCGGATTAATGGGTTCTACCAAATTGAAGGAACGCGTCTATCACATACAACACACTGCAACAGCACCGGTAACCCGACGGTGGGCGCGAGGTGATCTGACGATTGCCCGTGTGATAACCCCCTTGGTTTTCCCATTCACGGGGATAAACATGAATATCCTATCCTATCCTATGACAGGTTCTCACCTAATTAAAGGAACGTTTTAAGCATGCATAAGCCGACGGTGGGCGCAAGGTGATCTGACGATTGCCCGTGTGTTAACCCCCTTGGTTTTCCCATTCAGGGGATAAACATGAATATCCACTCCTAATTTTGTGATTTTTTGCTAAAATTGGTAACCTATCTCATGACAAATTCATTTATGACTTTAACAAAATATTAGATCTTTTACAGATTCTGGTGTCGAGATATTTTAATGAACACTCAAATAAACTACTTTGGGACCGTAGGTAACACACTGCAATAGCTCCAAAAATCCGACTGTGGGCGCTTAACGATACCGCTGTAATAACGCGTATTCACAATGTTCGCGAAGTTTCTTTTCTAAGGGAACAGCGGTTCAGCCATGGCTGGTTTCGACCCCACAATCGTTGCTTACATCTTCAGAATTGAGTGTTAATAAAGTGGAACAAAATGAGTTTTATTTATATTATTTAGATTTACAAATGAAAAAAGTGTAAAATTTGATTTTCAGTTAGCAGTAATAAGGATTATTATTAAAACGATTTTTGCTTTTTCTTGATCTAGAGCGGGTTGAAATTCTAAATTCGTAATTTTTGATTCCAGAATAGTTCTAGAAACCAAACTGCGGGTAAAATGACATCTCCAGCTGGCAGTTTGAGCTACCTGTTTGCGGGCAACTACATATCCCAACACTTCGCACCGTTTGTTAGTTTGGACCAAACGACGATACTTAAAAAAGAAAAAGTATTTTTGTACATTTGATCCCCAATTACCCACAAAAAAGATTGATCCAAACACAAAAGTTGATTTGAACAGTAACCCAAATTTGATCCAAAAAAATGATCGAAAATTACATTTCGGTATCGTGTTCGTATTCAATTGCTTTGATCGCGTCGCCATTTTTCGTGTCGCTAATTTTCACGTCGCCATTTATCGCATCACCATTAATCTTTTCGCCATTTTTCACGACAACTGAATAATCTGGAAGTTCAATATCCTCGCTCTCAATGTCCTCGTAGGGCAAGCCTTTTTTCTTGAGTGCGTGAATTCGAGCTCTCTCGCGGAACTTCCTTTCTTCTTCGAGAATCTCTTCTTTGAACTCGTTTTCGTCCACCGGAATATATCTAGGTAGGATTTAGGATATTGATGTTTGTTTTCGTGAATAAGAGATCGCGTGCATGTCTGGTGGGTTTGGTGGGGTTTAAGGGGTCTCTGGGTAACACATATTTAACACAGGGGGGTGTAGCTATCTGTTATTTACCCGATACATTACCCACAATGACAATAAACGGTGGAAAATCACGCCTCATAAAAATCATTCTCGGAAAATAAATACACAAATTAACCACAAAAATTACACCAATTAAATTAAAAGGTTGTAATTATCACGGCAATCGTCAGATTACCCAGCGTCCATGGGTCGTGTTACCGGAGCAATTGCAAGGTGTTGTGGTCGCTATCTAGTCTTACTTACTAGGGCAAAGTACTTTGCGGTAATTGCCTAATCCAACGGATTGTACTACAATGCATGTATCTATCCCAATACAAGGTGAGAGCATGATAAGGATATTCATGTTTATCCTCGTGAATGGGAAAACCAAGGGGGTTAACACACGGGCAATCGTCATATAACCTCGCGCCCATCGTCGGGTTCCCAGAGTTATTGCAGTGTGTTGTATATGATAGACACGTTCCTTCAATTTGGTAGAACCCATTAATCCGCTGGGTTCAGGCATAATCCGCTGTGTTTCCTTGCCCAAGGACACAACGGACTAGTTAGCGAACCAGTTTGCGCACCCTGCAAGCTTCCGATTAAAAGGGACACACTTAACTACCAGACTAACCGGCCGGATACAATTTGACAGTTGCCCGTGTTATAACGCCACTTGCGTTTTCCATCATGGATCTGAATATCCATATCTTGTCACACAGACAATCTTCAGATTACCTCACGACTACCAGCAGTTTTTGCAGTGTGGTGCATATCATAAAGACATTTCTGCAGTTTTAGTACAATCCAACAACGGGAAAGATTTAATCCGACAATTGTCGAAACAATACGTTTTCCAATCCCTGTGTACATACATGTCCAACTACACCACCCACCTATAAGCAAGGAAGATAAAGAGCAGAGCTGCCACGAAAATAAGTCCGGCAAAGAGGAAGAACTCATCAGATTGCTTCTCAATCCCCTTCGCCTCCGCAATGATCAACACGATGATGTTGCCAAGCGACACCGTGAATAACCAGATACTTGTGAGAACGGACTTCATGCTCGGAGGGGCCTGGAATCAAAACCAACTAAAGTTTTTTTCTTTTTTTCCAAACACTCGTAGTTTGGTAAAGTCGTCCACATCGTAGCTTTGTTAAGTAAAATAATAGACTCGGTTTTTCATGTTTATTTCTGGGTTGAAAGAAAGCAGGGGTAGCAAAAAGGTTGTGGGATCAAAAACCGTTGGTTGGTGGGTAAGGCACTCAACTGACATTGCCTAAAACCAGTATATTATTGGGTTCTATTTTAACTTAATGACAGCCTCAAGACTCTCATGCAACCCTAAACAACAACCGACCAAAAATTCTTAGGTTTAATAACCACATCTTAAATATGTAGATATAATTCTTATGATGACGTGTTTTAAATATTGTTCATTTTTCCGTCTTTTCGGTATCTGTGTCTTACTATTTCTGTTATTCTTAACTGATATGTAAATAAACCAAACCAACCTGTGTATAAGAGAACTCGAGGCCGGTGACTGAGAGAAAGACTTCTCCAACGGTGATGATGAGAAATTGAGGGATCATCCAAGCCACGTTCACTGTGTTCGGGTTCAGGTCCAAGTTCTGTGGAATAATAATGTGAGAATTGCGTTTTTAACCTTGATAGGCACACCACCTGTCCATCTGTGCCACATTTCCTAAGTCCCTACCATACACATTTCCACACAAATCAACCTTGATAAGCGCATCACATATCCATCTGTGCCACATTTCCAAAGTCCCTACCATGATCATTTCCACACAAATCAACCTTGATAAGCGCATCACATATCCATCTGTGCCACATTTCCAAAGTCCCTACCATACACATTTCCACACAAACCAACCTTGATAAGCGCATCACCTGTCCATCTGTGCCACATTTCCAAAGTCCCTACCATACACATTTCCACACAAATCAACCTTGATGGGCACAACACCTGTCCATCTGTGCCACAATTCCAAAGTCCCTACCATGATCATTTCCACACAATCAACCTTGATAAGCACACCACCTGTCCATCTGTGCCTCATTCCCAAAGTCCCTACCATGATCATTTCCACACAAATCAACCTTGATAAGCACAATACCTGTCCATCTGTGCCACATTTCCAAAGTCCCTACCATACACATTTCCACACAAATCAACCTTGATAAGCAAACCACCTATCCATCTGTGCCACATTTCCAAAGTCCCTACCATACACATTTCCCCACAAACCAACATTGATAAGCACACCACCTGTCAAACTCACAGTATATCCAGCGCCAAGACCATCATACACGATGCTATAGACTCCCCCGACATCAAGATAGAGTTGAGTGGAATACAACGCCACATCCCCCCCTCCACCACTGCCCTCCGTCGAAGTATCGTTCCCGATTGTTGCTTTGTTGTATGCTTCTATAGTGGCACTGGGAACATGACATTGCATTAGTAGGTGCACATCCATGGTAATACACTGTAAAGAAACGTGCACACTATACACAACACACTGCAAATAGTTCCGTTAAACCGAAGGTGGGCGCGAGGAGATCTGACGATTGCCTCTGTATTACCACCCTTGTTTTCCCATTCACGGGGATAAACTTGAATATCCTATCCTCCTATCCATAGAAATACACTCTGGCTAGGAATGAAAGTTTCGAACTAACGATCAACTACTTATTAAGGATGTTTTTTTTTAAATTCTGTATAAATGGGCCATGGTAATCATTATATCTTTATGTTCTATCATAAAAAGGTAAAACGAAGAAGGGGCATTAACACACATATAATCATCAGATTACCGACAGGTTAGTCTAGTGTTTAAGTGCGTCGCCTTTCAGCCGAAGGGTTGCAGGTGCGACTGGTCGCTAGCTAATCTGTTGTGTCCATGGGCAAGGCACTTTACGGACAGGTGATCTGACGATTGCCCGTGTGTTAACCCTCTTGGTTTTTCAATTCATAGGGATAAACTTGAATATCCTATCCTTATTATCCTATTACCTCATGCTCATGCTCACTATTAAATTACCACATCTATTGCAGGGCATTAGAGATTTCACTTCAACCAAATAATCTGGAAATCAAGCAAGTCCAATAAATGTACTAATCAAGGACACCACTGACTAGTCGATGACTGGTTTCGAACCCACAACCATCTGAAAAGCCGCCCCACCAACCAACATCAACTCACAGTCCATATCCGATGTCGATGCTGTCGGATCGGTTGGAGTACGCCACGTCGGTCGTACGTGGGGGGAGTCGACCCCTCTCCACGCTCGTCACGCGGATCACGAGGTCCCTCTGCTCGGGGTCGAGGTTCAAGACGCTGAATCTTCCCCCTCCGTCTTCCGATTTGTGGGTTATCATGTCGATCTGTGATGTCATTATGAATGGTGTCATAATAAATGGTGTCATAATGAGTGATGTCATAATGAATGATGTCATAAGAAATGATGTCATAAGAAATGATGTCATAATGAGTGATGTGATAATTGGTGATGTCATAAGAAATGATGTCATAAGAAATGATGTCATAATGAGTGATGTGATAATTGGTGATGTCATAATGAATGATGTCATAATGAGTAATGTAATAATAAATGATGTCATAATGAATGATGTCATAATGAATGATGTCATAATGAGTAATGTAATAATAAATGATGTCATAATGAATGATGTCATAATGAATGATGTCATACATACAGTAACATCGCAACAAGTAGGGATATCATAACGAATGGTAATGTTGTGATGTTACAATAAATAGTGATGTCATAATACTGGTGAGTAACGTCAGTTGTTAATTTAGTCAGCTGAAAGATTGTTGGAGCAAACCAGTAGCTAGGTCGTGGGTTGGGTTCTTGGGCAAGCCACTTAGTGGATATTGCATGAACCCAGTGAGTAAATGAGGTCAACTTAAACTGTGGGAACGTTTTTGGCATGTTCAATACACTACAATATAATGTTAATTGTACAGTGAATAGACTTTAGGATAGGATAGGATTTTCATGTTTATCCCCGTGAATGGGAAAACCAAAGGGGTTTACACACGGGCAATCGTCAGATCACCTCGCGCCCATCGTCGAGTTGCCGGAGATATTGCAGTGCGTTGTATATGATTCACATGTTCCTTCAATTTGGTGGAACCCATTAATCCGCTGGGTTCAGGCAATGTCCGTTAAGTGCCTTACCCAAGGACACAACCGACTAGCTAGCGACCAGTTTCGCACCTGCAACCTTTCGATTAAAAAGCGACGCACTTAACCGTTAGACCAACGGGCCGGACAAAGGAAAACGTCACAATCATACACTACAATTTGAAGGAAACGTCACAATCATACACTACACGCTACAATAGCTCCGGTAACCTGACAGTTGGCACAAGGTGATTGCCTGTGTGTTAACCCCCTTGGTTTTTCCATTCAAGAAGCAAAAACACAAACACCATATTTACCTTGTTAAACAAGTCACCTTGGTTGCCAAATATGACGAATTCCAAGACCTGCTCTTTAGCGCCAGTGGTGGATATTGACCTCACATCCCCGTTGCAGGTTAGGTAGGTGAACTCGGCTGAGGCCGTGTGGTGGTAGAAGTAGATGGTGCTTGTCTGGGGGGTTTACGGTGGGGTTTAAGGGGTCTCTGGGTTACACATATTTAGCACAGGGGGATGTAGCTATTGTCCGGCCCGTTGGTCTAACAGTTGTCTATCATATGTACAACACACTGCAATAGCTCCGGTAACCCAACAGTGGGCATGAGGTGATCTGACGATTGCCCGTGTGTTAACCCGCTTGGTTTTCCCATTAACGGGTATATAGATGAATATCCTCCTCCTCCTATCCTATCTGTTATTTACCCCATACATTACCCACAATGACAATAAACAGTGGAAAATCAAGCCTCATAAAAATTATTCCCGAAAAATAATCTTTAACACAAATTAACCAAAAAATTTACTTCAATTAAATTAAAAGGTTATAATTATCACATACAAAAAAATTAATCCCGGAAAATCACCCACAATTATATAAATACCAAACAGTATTAAAACTTTGGATTGGTTGTTTCAGGTCAGATTAAAAACTGTACAGTCTGAAGTTTAGTGCCAGGATATTTTAATAGGGTTAAGTTTATTTACAAATCGGACGATCAAGACAGACTATCAATTGACAACAGCACCACATAGCAAAAAGTGCCAGTGTAGTCAACAAATCGATTGATGGGTGGACGACTCTCACCTGGTCCGGCCCCACAGGAATAGGGGGTAACGCGGTGTTGCTTGGGGTGAAAGTGACGTTGCATGGGGCAGAGTTGATGAATCGAACCCCAAACTCGAAACTTTTCGGTAGCGGGGTTAGAGTTTTCTGTGTTAATATAGGTGGTTATTTATTTGTAGGTGGGTATTTATTTTTTCAATTTGGTTGAACCCATCATTCCACTGCTGGGTTCAGGGTTAGGCAATCTCTGTTAAGGACACAATTGATGAGCCAGCGGCCAGTTACGAACCTGCAATCCTTCAGCTAATTAATAGTGACAAACTGACCCACTAAGCTAAACAGTCGGACATTAATCAACCATTGGAATTGTGGATCGTGGGTGGGTTTCAAACACACAACCTTACAACTACTGAAACACCAATCTCCGGAATAAGAACAAAAAAACACAACCATCTTACATCGATCTCTATCTGCAGTATCGCCGCGGCAATGAACGAGCAACCGGCCAGGATCAGCCCCACCGTCATCCGCCGCAGTGGGGGGAAGGGGATGTTGAAATAGCGCAGGAAGGGGTAGAGGGTGGCTTCGAATAGTGGGATGAGGGTGACGATTAGAAGGGGATTCAACACTTCCACTTGGTCGGGTTTGATGAGCAAACTTCCCTGGAGGGAATTGTTTATTTTTTATTTCGGTGGGGTCTGGTTGGATAGTTTGGTGGTTTGTTGCATCATATATAAAAAGGTTGTTGGGTTGAAACTGGTCTCTACCTAGTCAGGTGTGTTCTTAAAAAGGTACTTAATAATAAGCTGAACTAAAACAGCAACAACGGCTCAAGGGAATACAATATACTGAGATTACTTTGACAACTATACTCTGCACTCAACCACGAATAATGTATTTCCAGCGGTTATCCTGACATATTACCACTTAGGCCAATAGACCAGTTAAACGCACATAAATCTGTGATATACACCCAAATCTTCCCAGAATATATGTTTAAATAATATACCTGCACCTCCAAGAAGTACCTACCAAATATCCGTTTGTTTGAATAGCTTGCAACGTCCATCTTGAGCCTTGTTGGTCAAAAAGGGCCCAGAAGAAAGGAAGAGGAATGTAGAGCACCAACACGCGTAGAACATACTTTGTATCTCGGATGAGTTTCGGCTGGAAAAGTGGATTTTGTTATATTAGAAAAGAATATTCTTGTTTAAAGAATATTCTCCCGGCCCTAGCGTTAAGTGGTCTAACGGTTAAGTGCGTCGCCTTTCAATCGAAAGGTTGCAGGTGCGAAACTGGTCGCTAGCTAGTCGGTTGTGTCCTTAGGCAAGGCACTTTACGGACATTGCCTGAACCCAGCGGATAAATGGGTTCTACCAAATTGAAGCAACGTTTCTATCATATACAACACACTGCAATAGCTCCGGTAACCCGACGGTGGGCGCGAGGTGATCTGACGATTGCCCGTGTGTTAACCCCCTTGATTTTCCCATTCACGGGGATG
>CH002320.1:286492-298075 GCA_000149265.1 Ciona savignyi
AGACATGTTAAGTGTTAGCATGAAACGTATTTATCAACTGAACTATCGAAACAAGAAATTAATACGCAGCAAATAATATAAACAGATGGCGGATATTATCTGTAAGAATGCTCATTGACATATTTCATGTGGGGAATCAAATTCCCACATATTTATCAACATTATTTTATCTTAGATTACTTTGTCCTTTAAATAGTGACAGCTATATAGCCACAGGCATCAGTATTACACCGCACAAATTCCTGTAAATGCGTATTTGCTGCCCATTAGGGTCAAAGTACTTTGCAGAATTTTTTAAATTATTAACGAATGCAGGGTCAATATTTGCGCCTGCAATGACGCATTGTGCACGCGATATCTATGTCATCATGTTTACTCAGCGTTCAATGTTTGACCATTCTGTTTGGAAGCTTTATAATCGCTCAAAGTTAGTGATTTACAACAAGCCTGCGCATACAGACCACTCACTTGGTGCTGGCTTAGCACTGGAAGATTTAAGATTCGAATAAAAAACAACTGAGACTTGATATTTGCTGGGAATAGCACGGTTTACACAAACTTTCGGACTGTATTTTATTTTATACAAGCTTTATGTTTTGATTAAGCTACAACCATTAAACTTTTCTGTATGCTTTCTGTTCCAAAAACTTATTAGGAAACACAATTGCTTTTTAGTTTTAAAGCAAAATAAAAACACTGAAACCTTTATATGCTAAATCAAGGCCGGAGTACTTATTTAATCCTAGATCTTAACAAATCTTACATTTTAATAAAACCACAATATCTCTAATATGAATATTCTCGTCTGGTATGAGTATGATCAGTAATGTAAGACTTTTTTGTTAGATCCGAACAATTTAATGACTTTTTTACTAAAACTTGAAAAGTCCCATTAAAAACCACGAATTTTGTTTTCAAGTTTAATATATACAACGTAATATACATCACGCATGGATTGAAATCATTATATTGCATTGAAATAGCCTTTTAACTCAAAAAAAATTAATAAATAACTGATGCCACATGCAATGTGTGATAAAAACGGAGTTTTTTTACATTTTTTAACCAAAAAAACTTTTTTTTAAATTATTAAAATGGAAGATGCAATAATAACATAATTAAATTAAAACTTTCACAAAAAAAAGTTAAAATGTTAAAATTTGTATTTAAACAATCCAGAAATTAACTAAATTCCAATTTGATGTAAATAAACTATCCACGACAGGACATGGACCCCTATAAGTTGACAACGAAATAATTTTCTCAGATTAATTCTGGTTTAGGAATTGAGTTACATTCTATAACATCTTAATATAAAAACATACAATTTTGTCCGTAGATTTAACAAAAATGCAAAATAAAATTAAAAATAAAATTCGAAATTTTAACAGTACGTACGAAAAAAATGTAAAATTAAAACAAACTGTTTTCATATTTACTATGAACTATTTTATTTCTATAATTCATCAAATTTAAAAAAAAAAACTACCAGCTAACCTTAAATTTAACAATGTACCAATGCATTTTATATTAATTTATGAAACTGTTTAATGTAGTTATGTAATTCAATTCAATGCTTTGTACCAAAATTTCTTGCTATTTTACAACAGAAGAATTCCTATATTAAAGTTGCTTGAATCATCTGGTTAATCTTAACTGTCTGGTTGCGTAATTCCCAGTGTCTGGGTTGATATTACTACACCGAGTTCATTGTCAAAATTGCGAAAGATTAAACTAAATTGAAAGGAAACTTTTTACAAAAAAATAATTTGAACTTTGTCCGAATAGCAAACTGTCTGCAACAACTTAAAGTTAAAACTGAAGATGTATAGTTCATAGCTCTTTGAAAAACAAGTCACATTTAAAAAAAAAGTGGGGTGAAAATCCAAAGTTCTTACATTTTAAAGCAGAAGAATTAACATACGACTTCAACCAAAGCAGTAGGTGAGGCTACTTTTTTGGTCATTTTTGTTTAAAATATTTTTTCAATTTTTTGCAATTTTCTTCAAATTTTTAAATCGCTGTGTTGTAATCGAAATCCTTATTTTCTATCCCACCATTGACCCCACCATTGACCCCGCCATTTAACCCCCCTTTCATCGACCCTTTTAGCGACCCCTTCAACGACCCCTTCATCGAGCCACTTTTGATGGACACCCCATCAGACATGTCGGACGTCCTCCGCTTACTATCCCCGATGAAGTTGTGCTCCTCCAGCCCCTCTTGATCCTCGTCTTCCTCGTAGAACTCCCGCTCATCCACGTACTTGTACCGCATCGCGAGGATTATGAAGATGATCGCAGCCGCAAATATCAACCCAGCGAAGAGGAAATATTCATCCGCCTGTTGAGTGAAACGGAGCATAAAACCACGGGAAAACTCGAATATTTTGGTTTGATCCATCAGTTTTATGCTTAACTTGTAAGATAGGATAGGATCTTCATGAATGTGAAAACGCAAGGATAGGATATTCATGAATGTGAAAACGCAAGGATAGGATATTCATGAATGTGAAAACGCAAGGATAGGATATTCATGAATGTGAAAACGCAAGGATAGAATATTCATGAATGTGAAAACGCAAGGATAGGATATTCTGCCTGTGAGAATGTATATATGATGGGCAGGATGGGATATTTGTGTGCGATCCGCATAAATGGGAATATATGTCACATGGGCAATCTTTATATTACCTTGCGAATATACAAACACATACATATTATACCCAGTGATTTTATGCTTAACTTGTAAGATAAGACAGGATATACATGAATGTGAAAACGCAAGGAGGTTTATTACACGGACACAACCAAATAGCTGGAAACCAGTTTCGAATCTGTAACCCTTTGGCTTAGAGACGACACACTTACCCACCAAGATATTAAGAATTAATACTTGTGGGGGCATTGTTAATCTAGGACTCAATTTTTGCTAAAAAAAACCTATGGGGCTTAATGGTATAAGATGGTTGAATACTGTATATAGGATAGGATAGGATATTCATGTTTATCCCCGTGAATGGGAAAACCAAGGGGGTTAACACACGGGCAATCGTCAGATCACCTCGCACCCATCGTCGGGTTACTGGAGCTATTGCGGTGTGTTGTATATGATAGACACGTTCCTTTTAATTTACCATTAATCCGCTGGGTTCAGGCAATGTCCGTAAAGTGCCTTGCCCAAGGACACAACCGACTAGCTAGCGACCAGTTTCGCACCTTCAACCTTTCAATTGAAAGGCGACGCACTTAACTGCTAGACCATCGGGCCGGACAGGGTGGGTCTTAAACAGAGGGGGTGGGGGTTAGTAACAAGGGTGTCAGGGTGGATATCAAACCGAGTACCAGCTCCTACCAAAACCCAATCCTCTTTTTCATCACCCCTGGGGAAGCCCCTGGGTGGGTTGGACCTCTATCCAGTTTACAAGCATAGTTCCAATTTGCTTAGTCATTGTTTCGAAAAAAAAGTGCTGACTCACCTGGTTTGGAACGAGTCGCGCTTCAGCGACAATGAGAACAATGATGTTGCCGATGGAAACGGTGAGGAGCCACAGTGATTGGAGGATGGACTTCATGCTTGGGGGAGCCTGTGACGTGATTGGTCGGTTAGGTCATGTGATCGTTTACAACAATGTTTTACCTCCAGAAACACGTCGGTTAAGCTTAGTAGGTAAAAGCATTGGTAGTTTGCATCAAAATAAAAGGTAAAAATAAAATAGTCGGTTGTGTTCTTGTGCAAGGCACTTAATGCAATTAAATTTAAGGAACAAGTGTATCATATACAAGCAATACAACACACTACAATAGCTCCGGTAACCCGGCGCCGGGCTCAAGGTAATCTGAAGATTGCCCGTGTGTTAACGTCCATTGTGTTTTTCAAATTACAAGAAACCAAAAAACAAAATATCCAAGTTTATGCATTTATTATTCTACAGCATGTATTGCTTGCGCTTTGTGTGTGGTTTTCACCACTATTGAACTAGGTTGATTAATATTGGAGGTCAAACAATGTTATCAATGTGGTCGACTAATGGCTTCCCATATTAAACATTCACAAAATGGAACCTATTGTATGCTGTGTGAAGCACATGTGTGTATAACACTGCTGGAAGTTTAACTTGTGCTTAGGCATGTAGAACAGAGGATATAAGGACATAGTTTTAAAATCAAACTACACAAGTTCGAATCTGGTATTTTGCTTGCCGGTTGTGTCATTGGACACATAACAGACATTGTGTGAACCCAGCGGATTAATGGGCTCTACAAAATTGAAGGAATTACTTAATCATACACAACACACTGTAATGGCTCCGGTAACCCGATAACCCGACGCAGGGCGCAAGGTGATTGGACTATTGCCTGTTTAAACATATTTTTTGGATATTACGACAAATAAATCAATTTAAATATATTATGTCACAGCAATATATGTTGATTGTGCGCTAAATTTTGCCGAAAATTATTTTTTAATCAAAGAAAATACAAACTAAATTGTAATTTTTTTAATATAAACAATAATAAATTTAACAAAAATCTGCTTTTTTCTGTTTTACAAACAAAAAATCTTATTTAAGATAGAATGATAAACAAAGTGTAATTAAAAAAATTGACGGCGAAAAATATGAATAAAAATTCAAAATGGTGGAAAACAAACCTGACTGTAGGAGAACTCAAGTCCAGTAACTGAGAGGAAAACCTCTCCTAAGGTGATGATGAAATATTGGGGGATCATCCAGAATATGTTGACATCGTTGGGATAAACGTCGGTGTACATGTTGAGGTCGTATCCTTCTGCCACCTGGGGGGGTAGGAGAGGATTTCCGATCAAAATACGGAAACGGGAAAAATATTTGGATAATGACAATTATGGTAGGGTAAATATGTAACTACTCTATAACTCGGTAAACTGTTGTGTAAATACATGGTTAACATGTAAGTTTGTGGATTATTTAAAATGTTGATCGTTCGGCTGTATTGAGAATTTTGTAACAAATGCAAAACTGCTTTAAATATAAGCTTCTATTAAGTACTGGGTAAGCTTTGTGGATTAGTGCGTTTGTTGCCCTTCAGCAGAAAGGTTGTAGTTTGAAACTGGTCGCTTGCTAGTCGGTTGTGACCTTGGGCAAGGTACTAAACAAACATTGCCTAAACCCAGTAGATTAATGGGTTCTACTAAATTAAAGGAAAGTCTAAATTATACACAACAGTACAACACACTACATTAGCTCTGGTAACCCGACGGTGGTCGCGAGGTGATCTGACGATTGAGTATATAGGTATAAAGTTAGGAAGCTAGAAATACAAGTTAAATTATTGCATTTTAAATTAAACCTTCAGCAAAACTAATATATAACTTATTCTTAAAATATGACTTTAATGTCATGAACTTAAAACAAATAATATAACCAAAGCAAAAGGCATACTACCAATGGAAATAATGCACGCCTGGCAAAAGAAAGATTTAAATGTAGTTGAGTAATTTATTAGTGTAAAACTATTTTATTTTTATCTGACAATTATCCTTGGTATAACATCAGTCATTAGCTTAATACATGGAAAAATAATACATCATTAAAACTATCTGGAAACACTGGAAGTAGGCAAGAGTAAACACCCAACAACTTAACATAAGTGCGTTGTAATAATACAACTTTTTAAACATTTAGTTTGTTAAGCTAAATTTATATTATAGTAATTCTATGAATAGAGTGGTAAGTAGCTAATTGTGGTTGGGGATTTTCAAACCATTCACTTCAGCAACTGTGCATTGTCCCACGTCTATTAATATTCCTGATGCAATGTATTTATACAAATCAACCTTGATAAGCACACCACCTGTCCATCTGTGCCATATTTCCAAACCCCTACCATACACATTTCCACACAAATCAACCTTGATAAGCACACCACCTGTCTATCTGTGCCACATTTCCAAAGTCCCTACCATACACATTTCCACATAAATCAACCTTGATAAGCATACCACCTGTCCATGTATGCCACAATTCCAAAGTCCCTACCATACACATTTCCACACAAATTAACCTTGATAAGCACACCACCCGTCCATCTGTGCCACATTTCCAAAGTCCCTACCATACACATTTCCACACAAATTAACCTTGATAAGCACACCACCTATCCATCTGTGTCACATTTCCAAAGTCCCTACCATACACATTTCCACACAAATTAACCTTGATAAGCACACCACCTATCCATCTGTGTCACATTTCCAAAGTCCCTACCATACACATTTCCACACAAATTAACCTTGATAAGCACACCACCTATCCATCTGTGCCACATTTCCAAAGTCCCTACCATACACATTTCCACACAAATCAACCTTGATAAGCACACCACCTGTTTATCTGTGCCACATTTTCAAAGTCCCTACCATACACATTTCCACACAAATCAACCTTGATAAACACACCACTTGTCCATCTGTGCCACATTTCCAAAGTCCCTACCATACACATTTCCACACAAATCAACCTTGATAAGCACACCACCTGTTTATCTGTGCCACATTTTCAAAGTCCCTACCATACACATTTCCACACAAATCAACCTTGATAAGCACACCACCTGTCCATCTGTGCCACATTTTCAAAGTCCCTACCATTCAAATTTCCACACAAACCAACCTTGATAAGCACACCACCTATTCACACCACTTACCAAATTAGTTTCCCGAAAGACAAAGGTGTAGATGGCTCCGGTAGCAACAGAATATCCAAACGACATAGATGTATTTCTAGCGCCCTCCATGACCAATATATCCAAGGTATAGCTGCGATGAAATGTGTCAGTCGGGTGTATTTACTGGGTTGGAAAAAGGTTAGGACTTGGGGGATTGTCAGATTACTTTGTGCTCACAGTCTGGTTACCTGGGCTCTGAGTATGTTGTACTTAATAGAGAAATTAACTGGGTCAAGTAATTCCAGGCCCAAAGTTATTTTTAACTAAGTGGAATAACTTGTTAAATTGTTTATGTTAAAGTAATAAAACAATGGGGTTTATTTCTATGTAGAAGATATTGGCTCGCAACATTATTTGAATTTGTTCTCAATTCATCAAACACCACTAAAACTAAAATTTTAAACTTCTTATTTTGAAAGAATAAAAAATACAAGTTTTAAGTCTAATGGGTTCTATCCATGGTTTAATGCTCAGTTTGTTAAGTGCCTTGTCGATGGAGATTAGAAAAAATAAACAAAACTAATAACAGGTGGGGTGGATGGTGGAATGTGTAATTGGAATTTGACCGGCAGTCTATATTTTCGAGTCTTTCATGTTTAAATGAGCAAAATCACAATGAAATGAAACAATTCCCACCTCCCTCTGTGTTGTTCCTCGATGTAAAACCTCTCGCCGACGTCAACTACATGAGCTCCGATCAATATTGGGACATTCGCCACGTTAACAACACTGTGATGGGAGGTGATATTTATTTCTGTGGATCGGAAAACCAGGTGCGGGACATATGCGATCGTCAGATCACCTCATGCCCGCCGTTGGGTTAAACCGAAGTTATTGCAGTGTGCTGTGTGTGATTCACACGTTCCTTCAATTTGGTAGAATTTATTAATCAACTGGGTTCATGCAATATTCGTTAAGTGCCTTGCCCAAGGACACAATCAACTAGCTAGCGTCTAGTTTGAAACCTGCAACCCTTCGACTTTAAGTTAACACAATAATCCACCCAGCTAATCGATAGATACTGTAGTGAGTTAAGGTGTTCACCATTTAAAGCACTGAATTCAGGCAACATCTTACTGCATGTTTTATAATATGTTCCATGTTGTATAAGGATATGAGCATAAGAGTACAGGATGAGATTTGAACCTACAATCTTCGCTATTAATATTAAAGTGTTTGCCGAGCACCTGTCTAGAGGTGTAAAATCAATTATTACCTCACAAAGGCCTTTCCACTATCTGATTTGTCAATCTGGTGTGGGCCCTGGGAATAAAATAAAAACAAAATATGAAAATTTGATTTTTTTAGTATATTATTTATAAATCGCTAAAAATGAAGCTTTGTATAAAAATTAGATTAATTGTAAAGTGGAGCTTATAACCAGGTTGCTTTGTGTAATAATAAGTCATTATGCTGTAAAGCGGAGCTGTTATACAGGTTTCAAATATGAGATCACTGAAAAGCTTCCAAGTAAATTATATTTCAAATTAATTACAAAACAAACTTACAAAATAAGGTTCAGATTTGAGTTGGCCAGTTTCACTGTTGCTTATGACGATATCGTACGCCTCATTCCCACTGAGGGAAAATTCATAAGTTGCCACCGCGATGCTACCAGTGCATTGGTAGTTGAGGGTGAACGTCCCTGGTTTGATGATGTCTTCCAGTGTATCGGTGGTCTGAGGGAATTGTTCGTCTTGTAAAGTGAATGGGAACTAGTTAAGTCAAGGAGTGATTATCAAAAATCATGTTTTCTTTGGGAAAGGGGGGGGGGGGGGACGTGTAATTTAATTCCAAAATGTGAAAAGTAAAATTTTAATTTTATGTTTTAAATCATAAAATAGTTTAAATTTTATTTACTCTTAAATATAAAAATTACAATTTTAATTTTACTTTAAATGTAAAAGGTTTAAATTTACTTTAACTTCTTATAATTTTGAATTGGAATGGAATTCTCCATTTAATTTATATTCCTGTGTGACTAAGAAAACAAATTCATCAAAACGACTGATAGCTAAAACACTACAGTAAGGTTTTGCAGGTCTAGGGCCAATGCATTGTATTCCTTATTTAATTTATACAGTCTATTAATCCAAATTTTAGCATTCATTACAAGCCAAACACAAGACAACTAGCAGTGTGATAATTATAGTATTGTAATAAGGCATAAAAACCAGCTTAAATTCCTGGTCCAGTTACGCAACTTAGGGACTTCCCCTATATATGCAAAAACAGCAAAAGATACCACAGTAAGCAAGGTGTTGCAGTTGTGAATTTGTAAGTTTTTTATTCAAAATTTTGTTGCAAAGACTAAAGTTAACCTTTTGGGCAAAATAAATCCCGATTTAAAAACAAACTGTGGTGATTTTGCCTCCATATACTGGGTTTAGACTTTTGGATTACAAAGTAGTTCCATACGTTAGTTGAGGGGATGGGAAGTCCACCATTACCGCTCCCTTCCTGGTCCCAACCATACAACTGGGAGCTGATGGAAACGTCACAGTCAGCAGAGTTGATCACTCTGAGACTGGTTTGCTGGTTGCCATCAGGTACTCTAGTGAGGTTTTCCTGTAATACGTGGTTACCAGAGAACATTCATGTTTTTCATGGAAAATAAGAAAAAAAGTGTTATCACAGGAGGGACAAATGTCAGATTACCTCACATCTACTGTTGAGTTATCATGGATACTGTAGTGTGTTGTGTGTTATTGAGACTTCAGTTTCAGCAGAATTTAACAACTAGTTTCAGGCGATATTTGCTAAATACCTTGCCCTAGGAAACAATCAACTTGCTAGCAACCAGTTTAGATCCTTTACCCTTTTCCGCTAAAAGGCGACGAGCCAACCCACCAAGCTATTTAGCAGAATATGTTGTAATTGAACATGAACCCACCGTATTAGTGGGTTCTACTAAATTAAAGTAACATGTGAACTACACACATAGACGGTTTTGATATTGCTAGTTTTTCTTTAAATAAAGATGTATAAATTAGTTTAATTGCTAGTATCATTGTAGATTAGTATTTTAAAATCTAAAGCTTTAAATCCTATTCTAGAATATATTTTCAAACATAACAACAATAAATTGAAATAGAAAATTCCTGTTTTTATGTTTATTAAAATCTAAAACAAAAAATAAATTTCCCAAAATATAATTTTGTTTAAACATATAATAATTTGTAACAACAAAGGGCTAGTTTCAATTCATGTTGGCCACTGTCCAGAATTTGTTCTGACCAGATGGAAAAATTTACGATTTTTTTATTCTGATGATCTCGCATCTATCCCGGTCAAACATTAAGTCAGCTTTTTTTAGGATATGGGCCGACTTGACCGCTATATCTCAGATCCATGATAGCTCGGGGCGCTGGAGTAATGGGGCTTTTATCTCCTAAATTCCTGGTCCTAGTGACTACCATGGACCCACTCATACTAATGTAATGTAGTTTTAATCCCACCTTTCGACAACCAACCAACTTAATTAATGCGACAAAGTTATGTAAACTTACGTCGATCATCATCTGCACGAGTGCGGCTACAATGAATGCCAACCCAGCCAGCAGCATACCAAGTGTCATCCTTCGTAGTGGGCTGTGTAATGTGGTGGGAGTTGAAGGTAAAAATGAAGCTATAGTAGAGGTATTTATTACGACATTTTTATTCAAAGTTGAATTTAAATTTAGTTTAAGTTTATTCATTTTTTGTAAAATTAAATAATTTTTCCCTCTAGGCAAATAAAGAAAATCATGGCACAGAAACAGGAAGATACGAAAAAACAGTTGTAAAAAAAACGCAAGAAGTTATTATAGTGAGCTTTAGTATGATTTAAGTATAATTTATTCAAAGTTGTATACTCAATGGATTTGTAGGATAGTCTAAGCTAAAAGCACAAAGTCAAAATTGCACTTTTCATATTAAGACGTTTCAGAATGTAACTCAATTCCATTATCAAGTGTGTTATAGTTAAGTACAATAAAATAATCAAAGTGAAAGTAAAACAAACAAACTTCATGAAACAATATATTAGAACATCTAGCAGTCTAGTACAAGAACCCAGGAGATTAATGGTACAAGATATGTGTTTGCAAATCATACACAACACAATGCAATAGCTCCGGTAACACGACGATGGGTGCGAGGTGATCTGAAGATTGCCTGTGTGATTACCACCTTGGTTTTCCCATTCACGGAGATAAAATATGAATAACCTGTCCTATCCTGGTTTGACTACGACATTATTTATACGACATTATTTGTTAACGAATAAACTAATAATTGCAGAAATATTATCTCGATCACCTGACCCCGTCAACAATGCAAATATCCATACATCGCTCACCTGAAGTTAATGTTGAAATGTCGGAGACACGGGTAGAGGGTGACCTCGAACAATGGGATGAGGGTGACGATGATGAGGGGGTTGCAGATCTGCATCTGGTCCGGGAGGATGTGAAGCGATCCCTGGGATAATAGGGGGAATGTCAATCAAACCATAAGCTCCACCTACATGTCAATCAAACCACAGGCTCCACCTAGATGTCAATCAAACCACAGACTCCACCTACATGTCAATCAAACCACAGACTCCGCCTACATGTCAATCAAACCACAGGCTCCACCTACATGTCAATCAAACTATAGGCTCCACCCACTTGTCAATCAAACCATAGGCTCCACCTACTTGTCAATCAAATCACAGACTCCACCTACTTGTCAATCAAATCACAGACTTCGCCTACATGTCAATCAAATCACAGACTCCACCTACATGTCAATCAAACCACAGGCTCCACCTACATGTCAATCAAACCACAGGCTCCACCTACTTGTCAATCAAATCACAGACTCCACCTACTTGTCAATCAAATCACAGACT
>CH002320.1:298464-313034 GCA_000149265.1 Ciona savignyi
CTTTATATCTCGGACCATTTTGGCCTGTGAAGCAAATTGTTGGAATTTATTCCTCTGGGGTGGGAAGTCCATGTGAAATGTCAAGATTATCGCTAGAGACTCATGCTCTTAACCACTTCAATTGTAAGGTATTAAGTCTGTGGGTCCAGTTGTAAAGAGATTTCGGTTGTATTGCAAAGTGATGCACTTAAAAGTGGTTTCTTGGTTAAGTGGTTTTGCCAACCATTTACCTCCAGTTCAGGATTTAAGAGTTAGTTTGAAGTAGATTAGAAACATACTACACATTAAAATAAATAGCTCCGGTAAATCGACCGTGGGTGCGAGGTGATCTGACGATTGCCCATGTGTTAACGTCCCTTGCGTTTTCCCATTTACAAGAATAGACAAACATGAATATTCTATCCTATAAGCTACCATTTATTTATATTTTCTTCTTCTTTAACTATAGTATGCAGCCTTTACAAAACCAAAAACATAAGTAACTTAATAATTGTGAAATATAAAATACACAATCACTTCTTAAAACCTACGTCTGTTGTCTCAAGTGCGTAATCCATCCAGTGCTCTCTGTCCTTTACCGGGGCCTTCGATCTTGCACTTATAGCTCGCTTTAAATAAAATAAACAATAAAGGTGTCAAAGCAATGAACATGAATGATATGATGTTTGACAACAAAGTGATTGGGGTGGGGATCAAACCCATCACCTGTCCGATCATGATCAAGTATCTTAACCACCAGACTGATGTAACTGGACAATACGAATACTTATTTTAGTTTAGTTTTTGCTTTCAAGGCAAAAAATTCCACTGGGCCTTTTATAAAAAATAGAAACATGAATAAACGGCAAAATGACAGTCGTAAAAACACGTCTATAATCCAATCAATTGTTTAGTGTGAGAATGGTCAGATGTGGACACCAAACTTAATGTAAGTGTTGGAAAATTCAATATAAATTAATAATAATGTAGAAACAGAGAATTTAAATATTTCAAAGACATGTCTGCTTACGCCAATTGTCTTGGGGACTTCAAAGAAGATGTTTCCAGAAGGCGGATTTCGTTTGTAGAATGGAGTGCCGAAGAAAAAGGAAACTGGGAAATACAACTTGGTTTAATTTCAAATATTTTTTAATTTTTGTTAAATTTTGTAAATTAATCTTCATCCACATTTAAATTTCAGTAAAATATTCTTTAAATTTTTAATTTATATATTTTTTTTTTATTAAATAAAGTATAATTTCATGAAAAGTTTCTAAAAAAAGTAAAAAAGGAAATAAGCATTTTAAAATTATTAGCTTTAAAGAAGAAAATATAATATTGAAATTATTATACTAAAGTCTCGAAAAAATGGCCAAAAAAGCACCCAGGAATGGGAAAGTTTATTTATTTATATAAGTTTTTAGTGTCGAGTAATATTAACAGAAACTTACCGATGGCGACGACCATTAGAGCTGCAGGAATCCCAAACGCCAACGCGTAGCAATCATCTCCAAAACACTGGACTTCATCTGAAAACACACAGTATGTTATGTCTGTTGCAATCCTTTTTGGCAGACATTTCTGGTCCCAGTATGTGTACCTGTGTGTTCACTCTATGCAATTATGTTATTAATATGGTCAGAATTCATTTCTAAGTAATTTCAAATCGTGATTTAAGAGAAGCGAAAATCAGAATGGAATTGTTTTATCACAGATTAGAGCAAGTTAATTCCTAGCAAGGTGACTGTTGTCAACTGCTTAGTGTGTGTTGTGTATGATTGAGACTATTCTTCAATTAGGTAGAACCCATTAATCTGCGGGATAGGCAATGTTTGCGAAGTGGCTTGCTTGCCCATGGAAACAAACGACCAGATATCAATCAATTTTGAACCTTACATCCTTTGACTTAAGGCCGATGCACAAACCTACCAAGATATTTGGTCAGACAAGGAAAATTTACCGATACAAAGTTGTAAAAAGGTAAAAATTTACCAGCAGTTAGACTGTGGCCATGAGGTAATCTAAAAATTGCCCGTCATGTAATGACTTTATTTAAGCCACATACTAACTGTTGTTAACCCATATACAGGTTGGAATGAAATTACAAACATTAATGCATAAGTCCGGCCCGTTAGTCTAACGTTTAAGTACGTCGCCTTTCAATCGAAAGGTTGAAGATTCGAAACTGGTCGCTAGCTAGTCGGTTGTGTCCTTCGGCAAGGCACTTTACGGACATTGCCTGAACCCAGCGGATTAATGGGTTCTATCAAATTGAAGGAACGTGTCTATCATATACAACACATTGCAATAGCTCCGGTAACCCGACGATGGGCACGAGGTGATCTGACGATTGTCTGTGTGTTAACCCCCTTGGTTTTCCCATTCACGGGGATAAAGATGAATATCCTATCCTATCCTAATATTGTAATAACCATACAAAACACAATTTACGAATTCAAATTATCCATTGTTGTCATAACTAAATTAAATGGATAATTAAATGAATATGTACACATGAAATTATTCCGAACAGCAAGCAAATGATGGCGTACCTCTTATAATCGGCGAAACGAAAGTTGAAACCAGACTCCCAGCGTTAATCGCAAAATAAAACAAAGAAAAGAAGCTTTTTCTGTAATTTTCCTGGAAAAACAATTAGTAATGTTTAGAGTTGACAATTTAAATTTCATCTAAATCTAAGTGCAATCTATTGATTAGGGTTCACAGTGGTTCAAGGTTTAATATAAACTTTTTAATTTTTTGCCAATTTTTTAAAATGTATATTTCAGACATTTATAAAAGACTAAATAAATCACGAATTTCAGTAGACAATAACTAAAAAATTAATTTTTAAAATTATTTTCATCCATTCCAGTATAAAGGATAAAATGAACGAAATATTGGAACCTGATCGTCGTCAAACTGATCTCCTCCGAAGGCAGAGACGCAAGGTTTAATTCCCCCCGTTCCAAATGCTATCACTAATAACCCCATTGATGATAACACCCTGGGAATAAACAACGATTATTTAAAAATAAAATGGGGATGGATATTAATGTTTATCTCCATGAACACCCTGGCAATCGTCAGATAACCCCGCACTCACCGTCGGGCTACCAAAGCTATTGCAGTGTGTTGTGTATGATTCACACACAACACGTTCCTTGGAATTGGTAGAACCTATAATCTGCTGGGTTCAGGCAATGTCCGTTAAGTGTCCAAGGACACAACCGACTAGTTAGCGACCAGATTTAAACCTGAAACCCTTCGGCTGAAAGTCAATACACTAAACCATTCTGCCGGACAATATTTAAAAACTGCTAAAAACTCGACTGTGATGTGGCTGACAGTGGTTTTATTTCCTAAAGCTGATTTGTCTTTCCCACACTTGGGATAAAATATGCTTCATTTTTGCTTAAAAATAGACTTAACAGGATAGCCTATTGTAATTGCATATAAGCAACTGTTCTTAAGCTTTTAGGAACTTTGAGAATATAACAATACTTGTCAAATTTTATCCTAACAATTAGTATTATGACACAAATAGATATCAAAATTCCGACTTTTTTACGGCGAATACGAAGAAAGTTGAACTCACGCGTGAACTGTGAGATCTCCCAATGTCCCAATTGCTCCAAGTGTGTTGAGGATCATACCAAGCGCATACACAACCGATAACCATAGAATTGTGCTGCAATTTAATAAGTTTGTTTTGTTTGAAAAGCTATCATGCTTATCATTGTTGATTTGTGTGGAAATGTGTATGAAAGGGACTTTGGAAATGTGGCACAGATGGACAGGTGGTGTGCTTATCAAGGTTGATTTGTGTGGAAATGTGTATGGTAGGGACTTTGGATATGTGGCACAGGTGGACAGATGGTGTGCTTATCAAGGTTGGTTTGTGTGGAAATGTGTATGGTAGGGACTTTGGAAATGTGGCACAGATGGACAGAGGGTGTGCTTACCAAGGTTGGTTTGTATGGAAATAGGTATAGTAGGGGCTAAAGAAACATGGCACAGGTAGACACATATTCATTAACATACACTGTCACAATGATAATGTTGATAAGACAAACTTACTTATATTTTCCCCACCAACTATCGGCCAGTATCGCCCCCATAATTGGGAACAAGTATGCGAGCACAGTGAACGCGTGATACACGGCTGTAGCAGTGTCTTCATCCCAGTGTAGGTAGTATTTGAGGTAGAGCACCAGTATCGCTGTGAAACAACGTAGTTTTGTTATTGAGGGGTAAGTTATGGGTGACAGAGGGTGATAGACCTCTTCCCCACTTAACATTTTTTTTATTTCAATTAAACTTTAACCGCAATAAAATTTTGACTTCAAATTAAATTACACCTCTCTTTACAAATAACAACTCCATTAAAATTTCACCCTTGTTTTTTAAATAGTATGACAGGGGTGCAAATACCCACTAACACTATTGTCAACTAAAATTCGCTTAAAAATAGACATTTAAATTAATCTAGCAGTAATGTTTATCACTATAAGTTGGAAAAACACAGAGATGGCATGTTATAACACGAGCAAATAGTTAAAACATCCACAGTTGGGTAAACGCAGTTTCAATGTGTTGAAAACAATAGATACAGTGATCGAATTTTAGTTTGATCCAATGTTCCTAGTATTATACTATTCTACTATACATACATTGCCAGAACTACTAACCCCGGAGTACTAAGTAACAGTTTTTACAAATCATAGTTCTAAATTCATCTACATCTTAAATAATTCAATAATGACATCATAAACTTACTTCTCATCCCATAATAAGAATATCTTTCACAGAATTCATTCCCGAGAATAAAGAAAATGCATTTGGGGAATCCCCTCTGAAAAACATTATCAGAATATTTTGCACAGATGGACAGGTGGTGCGCTTATCAAGGTTGATTTGTGTGGAAATGTGTATGATAGGGACTTTGGAAATGTGGCACAGATGGACAGGTGGTGCGCTTATCAAGGTTGATTTGTGTGGAAATGTGTATAGTAGAGACTTTGGAAATGTGGCACAGATGGACAGTTGGTGTGCTTATCAAGGTTGGTTTGTGTGGAAATGTGTATGGTAGGGACTTTGGAAATGTGGCACAGATGGACAGGTGGTGTGTTTATCAAGGTTGATTTGTGTGGAAATGTGTATAGTAGAGACTTTGGAAATGTGGCACAGATGGACAGTTGGTGTGCTTATCAAGGTTGGTTTGTGTGGAAATGTGTATGGTAGGGTATTTGGAAATGTGGCACAGATGAACAGGTGGTGTGCTTATCAAGGTTGATTTGTGTGGAAATGTGTATAGTAGAGACTTTGGAAATGTGGCACAGATGGACAGTTGGTGTGCTTATCAAGGTTGGTTTGTGTGGAAATGTGTATGGTAGGGACTTTGGAAATGTGGCACAGATGGACAGGTGGTGTGTTTATCAAGGTTGATTTGTGTGGAAATGTGTATAGTAGAGACTTTGGAAATGTGGCACAGATGGACAGTTGGTGTGCTTATCAAGGTTGGTTTGTGTGGAAATGTGTATGGTAGGGACTTTGGAAATGTGGCACAGATGGACAGGTGGTGTGTTTATCAAGGTTGATTTGTGTGGAAATGTGTATAGTAGAGACTTTGGAAATGTGGCACAGATGGACAGGTGGTGCGCTTATCAAGGTTGATTTGTGTGGAAATGTGTATAGTAGAGACTTTGGAAATGTGGCACAGATGGACAGTTGGTGTGCTTATCAAGGTTGGTTTGTGTGGAAATGTGTATGGTAGGGACTTTGGAAATGTGGCACAGATGGACAGGTGGTGTGCTTAACAAGGTTGATTTGTGTAGAAATGTGTATGGTAGGGTATTTGGAAATGTGACACAGATGGACAGGTGGTGTGGTTATCAAGGTTGATTTGTGTGGAAATGTGTATGGTAGGGACTTTGGAAATGTGGCACAGATGGACAGTTGGTGTGCTTATCAAGGTTGGTTTGTGTGGAAATGTGTATGGTAGGGACTTTGGAAATGTGGCACAGATGGACAGGTGGTGTGGTTATCAAGGTTGATTTGTGTGGAAATGTGTATGGTAGGGACTTTGGAAATGTGGCACAGATGGACAGGTGGTGTGCTTATCAAGGTTGGTTGGTGGGTGTGGAAATGTGTATGGTAGGGACTTTAAAAATGTGGCACAGATGGACAGGTGGTGTGCTTATCAAGGTTGATTTGTGTGGAAATGTGTATGGTAGGGACTTTGGAAATGTGACACAGATGGACAGGTGGTGCGCTTATCAAGGTTGATTTGTTTGGAAATGTGTATGGTAGGGAGTTTGGAAATGTGGCACAGATGGACAGGTGGTGTGCTTATCAAGGTTGATTTGTATAGAAATGTGTATGGTAGAGACTTTGGAAATGTATAACAGAAGAAAAAATGGACTTTGTACGCAAGTACAAGGAATAACACAACGACATAGTTGTTTAAAATAAATTATCACTGACAAAACAAATAGATGAGTCAGCACGTTTACCGATTTTGATCTTTTAACAATTGGCCTCCCAGTACTAGTTCCAGGTTGATTATTACATAACAGTGGTTCCAGTTCAATAACTTCATTTTCAAGCATAACAAATATAAATCACACCGAACAATGTACCATATACTATATCAGGGGTAATAATGGGAAGAGGGTCTTTTTATAACTCTTTCCTGACACTACTGATAACTATTTCAGGCCAATACTAATTATAAACGCTAAAAAAGTCATAATTTTGTAAACACATGTTTAAAAAAATTCATAAACTTAATACTTTTCTAGATTAAGGTGTTGGTATGATACTGAGGATATATTTTAAAATATAAATCCATGGATGTTTTAAAATATAAACCTAGGAAAAAACTTTCTGGGGTGATTTCACTTTTGTTCAATCACAGTTGTATTTTTGATCTTTGAGTTAAAATTATTAAACATATACTTTAAGTTATTTTACAGCTTTAATTACAAAATAACAAAATCTTATTTGGCATTGAGCAAATTAGCAGCAAATAAAAGTTTATGGAGTAAAATGTAGGCCAAAAAAATCAGACAAACAATCTCTCCAATAATAAACAACAAACAGTTTCAGTTGAATAAACTAAAGAAGGTAAAGAGATTTGTTTCCATACTTTTATTAAATAGTTTCACTTTTAATGTTGCCCTTTAAGATTACATCAATTGCAATAATATCACAATTCTCTTTCCTATTTAATGTGTTAACTTGTACATATAGTTAGCTCACGAGACACACTTAAGTAAACATGGACTAATTATTAACACGGTAGGATGTTTTAATGTTATCACTGGAAATCAAAATTTAATCTCGTGTAACTACGTAAATATCTACAAAGTTGTTTGCATAAGTTCTTATACCGGCAGTACGCAAACAATAAAAACGCAACCGTTGTGAAGGTGACTACACGTAAAATATTTAGAAAACTTCTTGTAGATAAAAAAGATACCAGAAATTATAACACGTTGCAGAAAAATACTTTCAAAACATTGTATCGGTGCTTCCCCTAAATAAATCACAATTATTTTGGATACCATGTGTAGATAACAAGATATTTTGAAGATACCAAGTTTTTAATTAAGTTTAATGGTAAAATAAATGAACAATTGCGTCTATGATTTATATGACTAATAGTAGTTTAGATTTTAGAAAGTTGCGCTAACCACACAGATAAATGTATTTTTTTACGATTAGCACAGTGACAGCGCTTTAGCACCTCCACCGGAAAATTTCATGCAATATTCCACTTGGTAAAGGTGATAGTTCAGGCCAAAGCAGATGTAAACTGATTTACTTATCTACTTTTGCCAAGAGGTTCCCCACAAAAAAAAACAGAAAAAAGGACTTAATAAAATGATGACTCAACTTACCGCCGGTTTTTGCTCAGTCATCTGTTCAATATCTCCATTTTGTTTCTCTGTTTAAATAGAAATTGGTGATGAATGTTTTTTTAGTTAAGTTAGTACAAGGATGTTTATTAGTTAATTAAAAACCCATAGACCTGGTTCACTCACACACACGAGTACCGGTGCAAAGTTGCCTTGTTTCGTATTATGGATAGGATATTCATGTTTATCCCCGTGAGTGGAAAGATCAAGGGTGGTAACATACAGGCAATCGTCAGATCACATTGCGCCCAGCGTCGGGTTATCGGAGCTATTGCAATGTGTTGCGTATGATTCACATTCCTTCAATTTGTAGAACCCATTAATCCGCTGGGTTCGGGCAATGTCCGCTAAGTGCCTGGCCCAAGGACACAGCCGGCTAGTTGGCGACCAGTTTCGAAACTGCAACCTTTCGGTTGAAAGGCGTCGCACTAAACCACTAGATCAGTGGTTCCCAACCTTTTTTAGTGTCGGGGCCAAATTTCAAATTTTGGAATACGTATGGAGCCGCATGAAAAAATGAAAACACACTGCTTTAAGAAAACAGTGACGTAACAATAGCAGCCTTTTCACAACTTTCCTTGCCTCTAATCTTAACTATGAAGTAAAAACTCTTTTCCCAGCCTTTAAACTAAGCGAGGGTAATTTTCGAATACTAATTTCATTTTTTATTATTAGAATCAGATTTTTTAATATTTTTAGGAGATTTTCAAAGGTCAATGAGAGCCGCAAGAAGGCTAGCTGGGAGCCGCGGTTGGGAATCACTGCACTAGATTAACCGATCGAAGACGCGAGCGTGCGTTTACTGTATAGAAACAAACAATTATTCTTGTACGAAACGTTAACGCGAACGATACTAAGCGGTCTTATGGACGACACCATCATGGTTTCGAACTATAACCCGGTAAAAAACAACAACATAGTGCTAGCTTGCGAGCAGTTTGTGCATCCAGTCTACAGATTAAGCTCAATATCACTTACCTGGCTCTTTATTGGAAGCCCCCATGCTGTGAAATAGGATTCAAAACTTACTTAATACACAGTTTTTTATTTGAATAAATTGTTAAAATAAACCTGCAAAAATAATAGGAGATAAGTGTAAGATCAATGGAATTGGATAAACATGATGTATTAGGTGTTGGGACAACGAAGAGTTTTATAACTGAAGGAGATGTTGGATTGTCTGGCGCCCAAAATCATGTTACCGGAGCTATTACAAAGTGTATTGAATACGATAAATACTTTGCTGCAGCTGTTTGTTAACTTAATTGACTTAGGAAACTTCGGTCTAAATTCTTGAATCGCGACACAACGGATTAGCTGTGGGCTGGTTGCGAACCATCACCGCTCGGTTGGCGATCGATTGTAATCCACTAATTCAAGGCATCGACTGTGTGGATAACCCGGGTAACATCGGGACACGGTAGCGCGCATGCTGCACCGATTGCCCGTTTGATAACACTCTTGTGATAACACGAGATTCAAAAATAAACATTCTATGAACATAAAGGGAGAAGTAACATCTTAGGAATAGAATTTTCCAAAAAATACACACACGACTTGCAAAGTTTCGAATGCGGCACCTTCCGAGCGATGCTAATATCTGCATCTTTAAGTGTTTTACCGACTGTTTTTTCCGTTTTATCTCGCCTCCCTTTTTAAAAATAACTTTGCTATTTTTCCTGAACGTAATAAAGGAGCAAAAATAATCTAAACTGAAGTAATCTGTGTCTGGTTACTCAAATTGGTTAACGCGGTCAAATATTCCCAAACGTCACTTTGAAGGTTAATAAATCCAGAGTCTTCTCTGGTACTAAATACACTCAATAAATTGTTTAATGATATTCATGTATTTTTCCTGGATTCGGGAAACGTAAGAGACGTTATCACTTTGTCCACCCGTTGGGTTACCGGAGCAATTGCAGTGTGTTGTGTATGATTGCAATGTTCTTTCTTTTTCCTACAACCCAATAATTCAATCGGTGCAGGCGAGTTTCGGTAAGCGCGTTGTTTTAAGCGCGTTGTTAACAGACGTTTAGGCACCGCCGGTTTCGATCCCACAACCCTTCGGATACCTACACTCCGCCCTTGCTCTTACCGATTTATTCAACCGAAGTCATTGAAAAAAAAACTTTTTCTCTTCAAGACTATCATGCAATACAAAATTATAATTTACGATGTAAGCTATTAAACTAAATTAATCAATATAAATTCATTTACAAGGAAATGGTCGTAAATATTCAATCTGTTTGAACTCGTGATACCATCGGAAGCGACCAAGAAAAAGTACTTTTTGGATTTTTTAACTTTTTAATTCTGAAATATCTACAACAAAGTCAAGCCAAAATACTGCGCTATTTGACCACTTATTACCTCGTCTGTTACTTTTATATGTAGCTAAACAACATTATTTTATACCAATTCTCATGCATTTTATGTCATATGACTAACCGGGCTATTTGAACACAAAGAATGATAAAGCCAAGTTAGCTGCTTTATATATAGTGCTAATTTTTACTCAAATGTGTGCATTAGTTTAGCGACCTTTCGTTGTACCCGTGTGCATTTACGTAGCCGTATTCGCTTAATTAAACACTCCAACTTCTTTCCGTATATCGGAGTGATTAATACCACTGTTGTACCAATGTTTGCTATGGGATACTAAATTTGGATATGATTAACGCGGTCGTATGACAGCGCCTCTAAATTATTGGAACACGGGCATCATTACATTTTTAAGTGACCAGTTTGATTGTCCGGTTTTGCTGACGTCGCTGACTCTGTAGAAGTAGCCTATCACATGCGCACAATCAAGCACAGTAATACACATCATGACCGCGGTCGAGTTGCTGGAGCTATCGCAGTGTGTGATTAAGCAGACATGACTTTTAATTTGGACGACTCATTAGATACCACTGGGTTGGAGCAATGTAAAGTGACTTGCTCAAGTGCACAGTAATACACCTCATGCCCACAGTCAAGCGCAGTAATAAACTTATGCCCACATTCGATTTTTAGAGCTATTACAGTGTTTGGTTAATTAGACATGACTTTCAATTTGGACAACACATTAGATACCACTGGATTGCCGCAGTACAAACCAAATTGTAAACCTAAGAAAAGACATCTTCAAACCACCATCAGCTAAGTGACACTGCCGATCGCCATGAAGAGCAAATAAACTTTGGAATCTATTTGTTGATTCAGTAGCTTATTAGTAGAAATTTCCGTTATCGGAAAATTAATGGAAAACAACAAGTAATTAACCGAACATGAATTAGTTTTATTTTTGTAAAAATTTCTGTTATGGGAAAATAAACGAAAACAACATTTTTTAAATTCTATTCACAGAATTATTTGTTTCGATTAAAGTAAATTGAATTAAAAATACCAAGCTTGTTTTGATGCAAGTTTTGCAGTTTCAAGAAACACAAAATCGCAAAATCACATTTTTGTACATACATCGGGAATATGTATTGGCAGTGGATTTAAAAAATTCAAGTATTTTTCGGCAAAATAAACAAGTTTTGTAATTTCACGGGAAAAAAAAAACAATACTAAGCGAATAATATGCTAATCCTCTTTTGGCGAAAAAAGAAAAAAATGTACAGTGTATTGAATGGAATTATATTTTAAAAAATAAATAGTTATGTTGGTGTGACGTTACCCAACTTGCTAGTACCTTATCACGTGTTCACAGTGAAATGTGATTAATCAGCACTTTTAAAGTTACCGTGTGGGAGTTATCAGACACAACTTTTAATTTGGACAACTCATTAGATACCACTGAATTGAAGCAATGGAAAGTGACTTGCTTAGATGCACAGTAATGCACCCCATGCTCACAGTCGAGTTGCTGGAGCTATTAGTAATCGGACATGATAGGATATTCATCTTTATCCCAGTGAATGGGAAAACCAAGGGGGTTATAACACGGGCTTGGTTCAATGTCCGTAAAGTGCCTTAACTAAGGACACAACCGACTAGCTAGTGACCAGTTTCTCACCTGCAACCTATCGATTGAAAGGCGACGCACTTAACCGCTAGACCAACCGGCCGGACATGACGACTTCCAATTTGGACAACACATTAGATACCACTGGATTGCCGCAGTACAAACCAAATTGCAAACCTGAGAAAAGACATCTTCAAAACAACATCAGCCGAGTTACGCTGCTGACTGCCATGAAGAGCAAATAAACTTTGGAATCTATTTGTTGATTCAGTAGCTTATTAGTAGAAATTTCCGTTATCGGAAAATCAGCGGAAAAAAACAAGTAATTAACTGAACAGGAATTCGTTTTATTTTCATGAAAATTTGTTTCATTTTTTTCGTTCAATTCGCGTAACACAAGTACTTGACCAGAATTTCCCTTTTCGGAAAATACGCGAAATCAACAATATTTTAATTCCATTCACGGAATTATTTGTTCCGATTAAAAGAAATTGAATTTAAAGTATCATGCTTGTTTTGATGCAAGTTTTGCAGTTTCAAGAAACACAAAGTCGCGAAACCATATTTTTGAACATACAATGGAAATATTTATTGAACTACGTTTGTGGCAGTGGATTTTTCGGCAAAATGAACAAGTTTCGTATTTTCACGAGAAAAACAACATCAAATGAATATGATAATGATTTTTTGGGGGGAAACGAGAAAAAAACATTTTTTTGTGCAGTTTATTCAATGGAATTTTATTTTTAGTATTTTATTGACCGAAATAAATCGTTTCTGATAGTTACCATACCCAAAAAATGGGATTTCAGACCTATCGAAAAGTTTTGCTACAAAAAGTTGTTAAATGACAGATACGACCAGTTTTTTGTGGAAATTTTAGAAGAAAAATTCGCGAAATTCAACGCTTCAGTCGAACGCGAGTCTAAATCTGCTCTCCTGCTCCATCTTGCGGTCGTTTATTTCCTTGCCAAGTTGAGTGAACTTCTGCTGGAGGGCGACAGAGTTGCTATCCAGCCATTGCAGTGAGTCCATGTGAGCGGACAATATCTTCGCGATCTGGTTCACCTGGATCAAATATACAGGTCGGTTATATGCAGTGTGAAAGTATGTAAATATCAGATTTATTGCTTTTTAGTGAATATATGAACTATTACAGAAATGGATTTTTATGATTTATCGCCGTGATTGTGAAAACAATTTCCACATGTAAAAATTCAGAAAGAAACTAATCAGAAGACGTATTGAATTAGTTGGTAAGTTTTTGTACTGTTATACCGTGTGTAACATGGGATACACCACACTAGTTTTCCCTGCTTTTTTAATTATATATCTGTGCTTATCTTTTTGCTGTAACAAAGAAGCAAAATTAAAAAAAAATTATATAGAATTTATGATTGTGCAGTTACGCAAGTATCGCTATAGTAAAAGAAAGTTTGCAATATATTTGTGCTGATTTTCACTCCTTCATTAGATTGTTCGGCCGGTTAGTCTGGCTGTTTAGTGCGACGCCTTTCAGCATAAAGGTTGCAGGTTCGAAACTGAGCACTAGCTAGTCGGCTGTGTCCTTGGGCAAGGCACTTAACAGACATTGCCTGATCCCAGCTGATTAAGGGTTTTACCAAATTGAAGGAACGTCTATATAACACAAAACATACAGCAATGGTTTTGGTAACCCGACGATGGGCGCGAGGTGAACTGACGATTGCCCATGTGTTAACCCCCTTAGTTTTCCCTTTGGATAAACATGAATATCCCATCCTAAGCATAGTGGTATAAGTTATGTTAAAGTCAAAACAAATTATTCTTCCACACTTATGTAAGCGAAGAATAATGAAAACTAAAACAACTATTTCTTACGGGGTCGGTGGTGTCAGAGGGCTGACTCGTGACGTTGATGTGGTCGATGACTTCACGCAAATCCTGCACCATTTGTTTCAACTGCGCGTCGATGTTCTCCGCCAAGTTGTATCTGGTGGAATAATGGGAACAATAGGAGTATGAATAAATGATGGGTTACCATGTTTTATTCCCATTGATGGAAAATACAGAGAATTCATGTTAATTTTTACTTTTTTTTTAGCCAAATGCTCCTAACAAGAAATGCCCGTACTGCTAACTAAAATCCTGGTTATTTGAATTAAAACTTTATGCGCGAATATGTTATAATTGGGAAATTAACCCATTGCCACAGTCGGGTTACTGACCAAGGACACAAGTGACCGGATAGTGGTTGGTTTTGATCCCACAACCTTTTCACTGATGTTTGCTTATTGGTTAAGATGTCCCAACTGGATACCAAACACAAGTTAACTTGGTTTGAATTTGCCAATAACAAACATATTAAATCTTACAACACTTTTGTCCTTCTTTTATTTTTATTTTTTATCAGTTTAGTTTCGAAGCAATGATGCGTTCGTTGCCAAGAACGTTTTTTATGTAAAATTCGGTATATTTATCGATCGTCATTCAGTTACACGACGTCCCACTTACGTTCTTTCTCTTTCCAAATCAGCATGGTGAGTATGCACAGCGCCAGCAAGTGTTGAAACCTCCTGGCGTGTCTTCTCCTCCAGAGGGAGCAAGAGATCCTCAAGCTCCTGCTGCTGGGTTCGAATGAAGTCTATTTCCTGATCAAGACGCTCCTGGTCCAATTTCACCTTCTCGAATTCATCGTTCAGGTCTGTGATCTGTGTGAGGGGGGGGGGGGGGGTGAG
>CH002320.1:315903-342243 GCA_000149265.1 Ciona savignyi
TATCGATTGTCAACTATCAGATTATCTCCTCCCCCAAACCCAGGCAGCAGGGTTATTGTGTGGGGTGTGGGGGGTTAACACTAGCACTACCTGTGTGGGGGGGGGGTTGGATAAGCCTCCGGATGGTAATTATAGTTTGTCAATTACCACATTATCTACTGCCAAAAGCTGGGGCAGCATGGTTATTTTGTTGTGTTCGACAAGTGATTTTAACTCTTTCACTCCCGGCCAAATGCATTAATTTAAACATGCTGTCCCGCAGTGTTTTTTACAATTTTTGGTCATTTTCAAATTAGCACAGTTTTTCTCAAATTTATGCTATGATTTAATATTTAGTATGGTTGGAAAGATAATTTATCCCTCTTTTAAACAAACCGCACACCTAGAATCTACCTCCAATAAAGAATATATTATGTAAACTTTAGTGAACACCACTTTTTATGTAAAGAAAATTCTGCTCGACTTTGAAAATTTTGAGGTGCACTGACAAACGAAATACTCACTAATTATTGGCATGCCCAAATGATATGAAAATTGGAATGTAGATTGTCTAATAGTTTTTCTACTCAGGAAAATTTGAACTGTATTTGTATCTTCAGTAGTTTTTTTACTATTCCTAATTGAAATTTTCCTTTTATTCTAACTATATTAATGAAAAATTGAGACCAAAATCGCATTTAAGTTTTTAGTTTTGTAGAACTAAAAGAGTAAAAAGTATAAATAAGAACAGTGAAGGGAAGTGTAAAAAGGGCATACAAAAGCAAACAAACCACAAATACTATATCCAATATTCTTCAAAGCAGGGCACACCGAACTAGCTAGTCTCGCCGCCTTTTTCTTTATCGTGCGCTCAGCAGGCACAGCTGGATTCATGCTTTGGTGAACACGAAACATAAACGCCTGCTGCGAAAACGTCACCAACGCTCTCCTTTTTTTCTCAACGGCACGAAATTCACAGAGAATGTAAAGAAAGACTTGCTTGACACAAAGAGCTTCTCCGCAAGTTAACGCGACTCCTATTGGCTGAGTTAGTCACTTGTAAATTCGTGTAAAATCGAAAGAAATAAGAGGCGAAGCCTTGAAAAAGAAAGGCTATCACTCCTCGCATTTTTAATATTTCTCCACGAAAATTACAGAGAATAAAATATAGGGTTTCCTTGATGCGAATGAGCCATAGCTGAGGTCTCTACCATTACGCATTGCAGAGAAATCGTTTTTTAGATTTGCACCCATTTATGTACAGGCGGGATACCATGTTTTCCCACCAACTTGCGATATATGGCGAGTTGGGACGGAAAGAGTTAATTTAATTTCGAACATCTTATTCGGATTCAAGGCTACTTGGTGCATTACATTGGAACAACAGACTCGTTAGATACTGGTTTCGATCCCATAACCTCCCGGCTAATGGTGAAATAAACTATGTAGATATACGTGAAAACAGAGGGGTGGTGGTTAAACAGTAATTTAACAACTTTAAACTTGATTTGTAAGTGTTGCAATTTGTGTAGGATGACTTGCAACCCCAGCAAGTACTATTTGCATAGCTCGATTTATATTATTTCTATTTCTAAATTACCTCCGCCGAGTTGGAATCCACTGGATGGAGCAACAGAGCTGGTTGTCCCAAGTTTGATGCCCGAGTTTGTGGTGGTGGCTGTGGGTGTGAGTGGGGGGGTTTGGGTTAGTGGCTGCGTGTAGTGGGGTGGGTGGGTTAAGGTACCGGTGCAGCAAAATCTGGTGTGGAATGCTACCCTTTACCTATGTGGGTGGAAACTAACCATGGCACAGGTGATTGTTGGATAAAGTATATTCCTCAAAGGGAGGCCAGCCATAAAATTAGTGATTTTGCGATCAGTGGAGAAATATGATTGGATTTCTTAATGAATTTTTTCGATGGTAATCATGGGAATATGTTTACGACATTGAACTGCTTGCATAGTGTAGACACAGAAGTGGAACCACAAACCAGTATGGGAAGTGGAAGAAATATGGTGATGTATGGATACTTATTAAAAAAGTGAATTAGGATAGAATATTCATGCAATCCCTGTGGATGGAAAAACGCAAGGTCATAAACACACAGGAAATCGTCAGATCACCTAGTGTTCACTGTCAGGTTACCAGATCTATTGCAGTGTGTTGTGTATGATTTGGACATTCCTTTAAATTAGTAGAACCCATTATCTGCTGGGTTTAGCCAATGTCGGTTAAGTGTCTTGCCCAAGGACACCACTCACAAGCTAGTGCCAGTTTCGAAGCTGCAACCATTCAACTGAAAGGCGCTGCGCTAAACCACCAAGACTATCCGTTGGACGAATTTTAATCTGGGGTGCTTAAAATAAGTTTGTGAACCAAATGAAAAATACCGCAAATTTATTAAACTTGTGGGAATTTCACAAGTGTTAATTAACATTGGGTTAAAACCACATTTGAAGTGGTCAGTGACCAACGAATTGAGCAACACCATATTGCCACACAGACACACATGTTCAGCAATGATTGAGGGTTACTCACCCACAAGAGTAGTCGATGATGGGGCAGTGGGTTGCGATGAGGCAGGGGTGAGGTTGAACGACGTGGTCCCACCTAATTTGAACTCCGTTGTCCCAGTCGAACCCAGTTTGAAACCAGACGAGGCAGTTGAAGTGGTGACGGTGGTCGATGTACCTCCAAGGTTGAAACCCGTCGAACCCCCTAATTGAAAACCCCCTGCAAGAGACAATTGAAAATTTAGTTTTTAAGCGATCATCAATTTTCCTTAATTTTGTTAAATTTCCCAAAATTTTATCTACTTATGTGTGCAAATGTTACAAGCTTAAAGGGTGGGGCGTTAATATTTACTAAAATTGCACAATGATCATTTAAACTTAGAATAACACAATTACAACCAAACCAAGATTAGGAAACTAATTTTTAGCATTCGGCACAAGCAGAAGATTGTGCAGCAGTCATAAAGTTGTGCTATTGTAACCAGCGGTCATCATATAACAGATTCAGTAACAAAATTTTACCATATAACGATGCATGGGTTAAAAAACCTTAGTTGTATTACTCCTAAGAAAAATACCCCACCCCCAAATACACCCACCTTGTTGATTAGTTGATGTTGTTGAAAATCCTGTCGCACTGGATGTCTTTGCGGGGGTTGCAACCCCTAAACCGAATGATGGGGGTTTTGAGGGTTGGGCACCAAACAAACCCCCAGTTGTTGCCGGTTGGGCCCCGAAAGTGGGGGCTGATGTTGCAGGGGCGGTGCTGGCGCTTGTAGCCCCGCCGCCCCCAAAACTAAACCCAGTGGCGGCAGTTGTGGCCCCAAATGAGGGTTTGGGGACATTCCCCCCAAGTGAGAATTCACTTTGGGTAGCAGGGGCTGTAAACCCCGACGTAGGTTGTGCAGCCCCAAAACTAGGTGCGCTACTCTGGGTACTTGCAAAGCTGAACCCAGTGGAGGCAGAGCTTGGGGCGATGAATGAGGATGAAGCCCCGAGAGTTCCCCCAAAAGCGGGTTTCGCTGGAAATATTGGGGGTTATGAGGAGTTGAATAAATCTGTGGGTTGGAGGGACTTCCCCCATGTAGATACCCCACTGACATCTACATAAACAACTAACCTGCTGCTGCGGAACCAAATAAGGAACCGGTTGCGGTTGCTACTGGGGTGGTGGTGGGTTTTGCTCCACCTATAAAAATAATATATAAGATCCGTGTTATAAACGCCAGCAGAATGAGAACTGCATAAAGGTGGGTGGATTGCAATCACCTGGGAAATATTAATGACTCAGAATTCTTGCTCGGTAAATTAGTAATTAGCAAATATGACATGACGTTATATGGATGTCATGCTTTGTCGGCACACCATTTTCCATATACTACTATACACTTTGATGTGTGTTGTATCCAATAGAGTGGGCTAGTTGCTTAGTTTTGGTTCAGCCTGTTAATCCACTGTGGTCAAGTAATGAGTGTAAGCATGGGGAAAAGGCAAAAGCTAACTTGTTAACCACTGGTTTCGATCCCACAAAGTTTCTGCTGACAGTATGACACATTACCACATGATTGATACTCTATATATATTATTTAACTGACTAGCTTTATTTAACTGACTATTTACCTTTCAGTTAAAAGTTCAATGCACTATGCAAATTAGGTTGATTTTGTATGAAATTTTTGGCAGTAGAGTTAAAGAATTATTCTGTATCATTTTATATTTACTTTTTAAGACGTGGTTCACGCTTTAAAGCATTGTAGAAACATTTGATTTACTGCCACAACGGTTTATGGGTTTGCTATAGTTGCCGCTACAAAGCAGGAAGTATTGTGATAATCCTATTATGCTCATTATACCAGGGCCGAAAATCCATGAGAGTAACACTCTGATTTTAAATGAATCACTCGCGTGACGATTTACTCAGAGTTTCCACACGCAAGTAAATTCTTTCTGCCCAAAATTCGATGGATTTTAGGCCCTGTCATACTGAATATAAAATCCTCTTTACTTCGATAAACGAACCCCTTACCTCCGAAAGAAGACCCGGAAAACGAGAACCCGGACGCGGGAGCTGAAGTTGCTCCTCCGAACAACGAAGGAGTTTGTTGAGTTGCGCCTCCTCCGAATGAAAACCCAGTTGACGCTGGGGCCGCTTGGGTCGCCGGGGCTGCTTGGTTTTGCCCGAAGCTGAACGTATTTGCTGGGGTACCAAAACTGGGAAGAAATTGATTATTTTAATACACCTGCCGGATTAATGTTACAAATTTGGTTCGAGTTAGTTAGCATGACTTGTTTTTGTGGTGAAAAAGGTGTATCGTCACCGATTTTTATTTAAGGCCATGAGAATCAGTATAACAGGGTGACAGAATATATTGCACCTTTAGTTGGGTTGCTGATTCTATTCTACTAAGTATTTAATACAAGTATACCCACTACATCAACACCCGTTAAATGAGTTACACAGTAAGGGTGGGTTTTCCCAGTGAGGGACTGTACTTGGTACATTTCCAGAGCAACATTTATGCTCTAACCATCAGACTACCTGGCACATTTCATGCTGCATGGTTATACACAAAGTACATCTTTGTAGCAGGCAATACAACAAACTGGAAACATGGTGATTAACTATTTAAACTGATATAAAATGCATTATTTTTAAATACCACCTTGTTTACTATTTGTATTTTCTTATATTCCCTTAAATTTTCTGTTTTATGGGAATACTTTCCATAACTAAAATTTGTGATATAATTAAATAGTTTCATAAATCATAAAATAATTAAATAGTTGAATAAAAGTCAACTTACTTGAATCCAGTTGAACTTGTGGTAGTCGTTGGGTTACTACCGAAACTAAACGGCATTTTCACAATTTTTTAGTTTAATCAATTTTTCAAGTTTAGTTGTCTTTATATAACAGAGAAAATGCAGTCTGTTACGAAATCAATCAATCAATCAAAATTAATCAAGACCGAGGCCAATGAAGCTAATTAAATATGCATGCGTAACTGTTTTGGCCCACTGTACAATATATATAGACATAACAAATACAAATTTGGATGAATAATTTTTGTAGTGTGTTGAATTTAAGTCATCCCCTCCGAACATTAAATATGGTAATAATGGGACAAACTACCTCACCGAAATGAAATTTTTTTTGTCCTTTTGCAACAAAAATGTTGGTTTACATGACAACCTGTTTGGAGCAGCAGTACCTCTAATTACTACAAGACCCCTTGGAGCTACTGGATCGATTAACGCTCTTAGAGGGTTAAGGTTCCAAGCGCTCCTGTACTAATTAGAGGTAAATTTATAGGATAATTATGTTTATTTCCGTGAATGGGAAAACCAAGGGGGTCAATACACGGGCATTCGTCGGATCACTTCGCGCCCATCGTTGGGTTACCGGAGCTATTGCAGTGGGGTGCCTCTAAATACTACAGGACCGCTTGGAGCGCATGAATCGCTTGGATCACTTAGATTGCTATGGAAAGTAATTCTAACCCTGTCCCAAACACGAATCTCAACCCCAGAACTAACTTTAACCCCAACCCTAACATTAATATCATGGCTTTTGTAATTACTAAGTATAGTAAGCGATCCAAGCGCTCCAAGCGATTTAAGCGCTCCATGCGGTCCAAGCGGTCCAAGCGCTCCTGTAGTATTTAGAGGTACCGATTGCAGTGTGTTGTATATGATAGACACGTTCCTTCAATTTGGTAGAACCCATTAATCCGCTGAATCCAGGCAATGTTCATAAAGTGCCTTACCCAAGGACACAACTGATTAAGTAGCGACCAGTTTCGCACCTGCAACCTTTCGATTAAAAGGCGACGCACTTAACCGCTAGACTAACCGGCCGAAACCAAATTTATTTCAGAAGCAGAGAGCAGACAAATGGGGTTTTTCAACGAAATAGTTGACCGCCCTTGGATCAGCAGTACCTCTAAATACTGCAGGACCGCTTGGATCGCTTACTATACTTCGTAATTACAAAAGCCATTATATTAATGTTAGGGTTAAAGTTAGTTCTGGGGTTGAGATTAGTGTTTGGGACAGGGTTAAAATTACTTTTCATAGCAATCTAAGTGATTCAAGCGGTCCTGTAGTATTTAGAAGCACCCTTGGATTTGGATCAGTGCTTTCTTTTGACATTTGGCAACTTTTCCTTAAGACCAAGACCAGTGAAAATTTTCACAATGGATTTCTATCTCATCCCACTGTAATAACTTGGATAGATATAAATCTATTCTTATTAAATGGAGGTGTCTCAATCGACAATCATCATAATGAAAATGCTTAAAATGCATTATCTGGTCATTTGAATTTGCACACGAGGTAATATGACAATTGCTCGTGTGATAACGGTCCACTGCGTCTTGCTATTAGGTGAGATAAATTGTAAATATATGCTATTCTTTATAAATATCCTAAATATAAGTGAATTCCACCTTTATCATTGCAAACATTCAACTTTCAGTCTTATTTAAATAATCAATCTTACTATCCAGTCATGCGATAAATAAAATAAACAAGAGAGCTATTAAAATAAGAATTTTACTAACTTTACGACGTATGATTTCAATGTGACATGTATGAACTATACGAAAATCGGTCTTAGGGTCGAGTCGATCATGGATTCGTACCTTAGCCTATTAAAATAATTCGGTGTAAAATGAAAACTTATAAATCTACGTATTAGCTTAAATATAGCGAGAAAGAAAAAGAAAATGGGTCAAATGTCAATTGGCCATGTTTATTTGTTAAAAAATGAGCCAAATTTGTCTGCACACAGTGGAATAATATATTGGGGTTGGTTTCCAACTCTTCCAGAAAAGTATTACCACCAGAGAGCGCTATTAAGCCAGACTGTTCCTCAGCAGGTGGTTGATGTCAGTTGTTTGAACGGTGGTGTGGCGGAATGGTCAGCGCGACTGATTCATATACAGGATTATATATAAAAATGGTCTTGGGGACGACCCATTGAGGGCACGAAACTTAACCCGACAAAAATGTTTTCTGCGGTTTAAGACAAGTGTTGCTTGTATCTGGTTGATTTCAATTTATGTTAATCTTTAAATATTAAAGACGTTGCAACAGCTTTGGTAACTCGACTGTGAGAATAAGTAATATAATTAACTACAATTGACACTCTCCAAAGAAATATGATGTGACCTATCCCTGCCTACAGATGCTCGTCAATATGCAGAATACCGCATGCCCACTGTCGGGATACCGTAGATATTATAATTCATTTGCTTTCAGTGTTTACTTATTTCTCAACACAAATGCGTTTTACAGGTTAAAATGTGCGTTTGGCACATATTCGAATCCGCGCAAGTTTTGACTGCCTTTATCCGATAATTGAATACAAATATTCAGTCCAAATTGAGAAAACAATGAATTAAATTCAAACAAACCACATTTTTCTGTGACGTTTCATGACGATCTTCAAGACCGTTAATGTCACATTACCGCGGGAATTTATAATCCACGTGCAACAGGCTTATGTTCAAATAATTGAGTCAATGCTGTTATTTTAACAGCGTCATCTAATGACGCAAACCAAATCTCAATTACCAGTTATATAATTTGTATATCGCAGAATTCACCAATCGTTAGCCCACTTCCAAATTCCTAAATTACACGTGCACAATTCAATCTTTAAATAGTACACCACCTGTCCATCTGCGCCACCTTTCCGAAGTCCCTACCATACACGTTTCCACACAAATCAACCTTGATTAGCACACCACCTGTCCATCTGTGCCACATTTCCAAAGTCCCTACCATACACATTTCCACACAAATCAACCTTGATAAGCACAATACCTGTCCATCTGCGCCACATTTCCAAAGTCCCTACCATACACATTTCCACACAAATCAACCTTGATAAGCACAATACCTGTCCATCTGCGCCACATTTTCAAGTCCCTACCATACACATTTCCACACAAATCAACCTTGATAAGCACACCACCTGTCCATCTGTGCCACATTTCCAAAGTCCCTACCATACACATTTCCACACAAATAAACCTTGATAAGCGCACCACCTGTCCATCTGTGCCACATTTCCGAAGACCCTTCGATACCCATATCCACACAAATCAACCTTGATAAGCACACCACCTGTTCATCTGAGCCACCCTCCCACCACTTTAACAGCACACGTTTCTAAGTAAATAAACATCGCTCCAAAGAACTACGCTTTTTTAAGTAGGTGGCTCTGTTATGCAGGTTATATTGCGGTATGAATCTTTCTGTCAGATTTAACGAACTTTATTATTGCAATGAGCGGCCCAAGGGCAAAGAGGTTTATTACGTTCAAACCACTTTAGCAACCAGTATACTTGGTTTATACTTTTTACTCTTTTATAATCCGCCGTAAAATCGAAATTTTTAACTGTAAAATTAATTGCGGCAATACCATTTAATTAACGACTGTCGATTTAGCACTTAAAAGAATTACAGCTTTTGTTTAAATAATGTTTATGTAGTGCTTTAGTTTTAAATACCCGATATCACAGATTTTTATACAAATCAACGTTGATAAGCGCGCCACCTGTCCATCTGCGCCACATTCCCAAAGTCCTAGCTACCAAACACATTTTCACACAAATTAACCTTGATAAGCACACCACCTATCCATCTACGCCACATTTCCAAAGTCCCTACCAGACACATTTCCACAAAAATCAACCTTGATAATGATAAGTGTATTTTAATAACCTGGAGTGCGGATTTACATTGCTACAAAAATATCTTTTTGACGTTGTAAAACGGAATGCTTTTACCAGCAACGGAAATACGCCCACGCATCGATTTCTTGCGCATCTATTATTTATAAATTCATCCGGTTTTAACGGATCCTAAAATTAATCTCAAGAAGCTTTCTCATTTTAATCCAAGAATTTTAATTATTACGTAACAATCTGGCGCCAAATAAAGTGTCGTGCAAGGTCATGTAAAGGTCAATGTTAATCGGGCATCTTAACCGCCTACTTTCGGTTAGATTTAAACGTTTTTTTAGAAAATTAAGTTAAACATTATAACGTTTATTTTAAAGCGTAATAAGATTTCTATGCATTAGTTAACGTTAAGTGCGTGTTAATTAAGTGTTTGCAGTTTAACGCACCAGCTTTTATACGTTTAACCACCGAGTTATATTTTACATCACAATTTTGTTATTCTGGGGATTCCCCGTCATGGAAATTAAGTAATCTGAGTCTGGTCTGCTCGATGGATGCCTCTAATTACTATATGATCGCTTGCAGAGCTTGGATCGGGCGCTTAGAACCCTAACCCTCCTAGCGATTCAGGCGCTCCAAGCGACCCTGTAGTAATTAGAGGTACCGCGGTATGATTGACCATGTGATTACACTCCTTTTATTCAAGGATATATATAAGTATGCTACAATACCATCGTGGAATATAGGGTAATTATCTCGTCGTATAAACACCTCGTGGGGCCGTAAGTTCTTCATTTGTGTCAGTGGGAAGTCAAGTTACTGACATCGAGTTCGGTCGTGTGGCCGAATGGTAAACGCGACCGATACATATACAGACTCCTAGAAAAAACGGTCCCAGTGACGAGCCCATAGGTTCAAATTTTGGATCGATCGGTAATAAAAAGAAAAAATGTTACCGACGTCGTCCGTATCAGGTAAATCCCTAAAATTTCTACAAATTTTGTTTCTACAACTGCAATGTAAAGTTTCCTTAATTACATCAACTCCGGGGATTGGCAACCATTTTCCAGCAAACCAAGCAACGAATAAACACTTAATAAATACTTTAATTCTTACAAGTTTTTCTTGGGTCTTACGAACTGGACAGCTGATCAAAAAACTCTGCTGATTTTATGTTTCTAAGTACATATTACTGCCCGCAATATATAGCCAGAGCAGGTGAGCCATTTTATAATGCTTCCCACCATTTACTAATATGGGGAATCACCCGATACTGTTACTTTTATTTTCGCTAGCAGTGTCCAAACGATCGTGCAATATTAAAGTGTGAATAAATAATAGACGAAAAAGGTCTTGAGGACGAATTATAAAAGCGGCCAATTCACAAATCGCTTCACTGTCTTAGTAACCGTCCCATTATGGGTTCGAATCTTAGCTATAGGTAAAAAAAATAAAAAAAATGGTATTACCGGATACGATTTTTTCTTCTATTCAGTTGATAGCATTTCTCGTGTTAGTAGGTTGGTGCGTCAACTTAAAGGTGGCGAGTTTAAAAGCAGTTGCTTGCAGCTTGTGCCGTTACCGGAGATTGCTTGAACCCAGTAAAATGATGGGTCGGGCAAAAAAGCAAATAAAATAAGCTTTATCTGCGTATGCAACGTGTGGAGAACGCTGAATGAATTGGCGATTTTGTTCAAGACGGTAGTTTGCATTTAATTCGGTAAATAAAATATGAATAATTCTGTATATGAAGCGCTTATCATTCTAACCACAGGATCTTTCTAAGCTGACTGGTCACGTGATATTCTGACTGACGCGTGTGTTATAGCGCCATCTGTACGTTTATCCACCCCGGGGGAAACATAATTATTCTATAAGCTTCATATCTCATACATATCTCCAGACAATCAACCTTGATAAAAGCGCCACGATGTCGGATCATTTCTTCCCTGCAGTCGGCCACGTGGCGCTCCTATGCAGGTCCATCAAACGAGTTTGTTTTATTCTAGAACAGTGGTTCCCAACCTTTTTGCCTTGGTGACCCTCTTAACAATTTTCGAAGATTCCGTGACCCACACTTATATTCTATCCTAAATGCAAAATTAGAATGTTAGTACAAAAATGTTTTACTTGCATTTATTAACAAATCAGTGCGATCGTTGACCTTGTAGGTCTGCAGCTAAACCTCCCCTTAACTATCTTTACCAATTCCAAGACTTGACTGATTTCTGTTGTATAATATACTAAGCTAATTCCCTAATAGAGTTCCAATTTGCAGCTATTGCACGTTTACAGTCAAGTGGTCATATAGTTTATGACATCACAGTGGAGGACATGACATCACAGTGGGCGATATGACATCACAGTGGACGATATGACATCATAGTGGACGCATACTGATGCAATAATATTGTGCTACAAAGCAATCCGAATGAAAAGTCTCAATGAAAAATTATGCACGGGATAGCACATACTTCGAGCGTACCGGTGCACCCAGTCCTATTGACATTTACCCTTGTTCTTACATTAGCAACAGCTTCGCGACCCCCTTTAACATGCTTTGCGACCCCTTTGGGGGTCGCGACCCCCAGGTTGGGAACCACTGTTCTAGAAATTACATATTTTCGAACAGAAATCGTTCAAATCAAACAACACTGCCGCACGGAATGTCATCTTCAAATGCCTTTTTCTGTTTGCAGCGATTATTAGCGGCGGTCGACGAAGGTTGAGATTTATAAGTGGCCCGAAGCTGCTCGGAAGTCTGACTTGCGCACAGACATTGTACGGATTTTTCTACTTAGTAATTTTTTTAGAAGTTTTTATATTTCGACTCGTATATCGGAACTATGTAGGTTAAGTGGCGCGATTGTAAAGGTTTTTCTAATGGTTTGGCGCAACTTTGGCTCAGTTAAACAGGTCATCTTACCGCGTTTTTTTTCAAGTTTTAACTTGATTAATATTATTTTTTACAGTGTTGTGAAAATGATTCGTTACGTAATAATCTCCGTTATTCTACAAGCTGTGACGTTTGAATGCAAGCAGATAAACGTCACAATCATGGTTCCGGGTGTAACCAGTTTTCGTAATCTTATCTCGGACGCGATGCCTCTTCCAGAAGGCGCAGATGTGCAGGCATATTACGATGGATACGAGTACGAGTCGGTGACCACACCGTCGCCGGGAATCGGGAAACAAGCCCCGGCAGAATACGACGAAGGACCCGGACCCACCGGCGAACCAGTCGCATCACAGCAATATGATTCAAGCGAATATGTCAAGTACTGTATTGACGAGAACGGGATGCCTGACGTCGAATGCTTGGCGAACGATTACTGGTTGTATCCGTGGTCGTACGTTTTCGCGAAGCCGGCTTTGGACATAGCACTAGAAGCGATAAAAAACACGACCGGACTGCTGGAAGGCTATGAAATCAATCTACGATATTACGACTCCGGCAATCGTGTTGGAAGGGCTTCATCGAGGTCAGTAATTCTGTGGGGTTTTAAATTTGTTACCGGTTATTTTAACCTAGAATAAATTTAAACCCCAGGGTTCCTGGTTCTCCATACCTGACATAGGCTGAAAACCAGTTTTAATAGTAGTCTGCTTGAAATTGAGCCAATTATTTTAAGTTATTTAATTGAACCCAAAACGTGTATATGGTATTTAATCCCTGGTTTGGATATGAACACGAAGCGTCCCTAAATTCTTTGCCTCCAAACTGGCTTTCTTTCCTAACGACCATCTTGAATTTCTCGAAAAAAGCAAAATTAACAAAGCTAATACCATCCCAGTCACGAAGTATCTTCGAACTATCTATGGCCGGTTATCAGGATCGACCGGCATATGTTTGATTTATATAACCTATGGCCGTACAAACATAATCCAACCTTATATATATGTGTCATGTTCGTATATTCTATGGCTGGCCATACTCTGGTGTTACATATATGGCCCACTCGCGATAATCCTTAGAAAAAAACATAGCCTATTTTTTGTCTGTGGCGTTTGAACGATTTAGCCACACATGGCCGATCTGACATAAACCAGCTGAAACCCATACGTTGCTGTCTTGTTGGCAGGATTACAGAACCAAAGAAACCTTTGTTTTAAATTTAATTATCATTCTGTGGTGGAGAATAATTTATTATTTTGGTAAATTTATTGATTATTTTTCCACTTTTCATGGCTTCAGTCCTACAGCAACCAGTCCGCCGAATTAACACGTAATCAAAAGAGTAGAACAATTTGTTTAAATATGTGTTATTTTTGTATAACAGTTATTCAAACAAATAAGTGAACATTTTATATGTATTAGATTGTTTCAGAAATATAATGTTTTGTTTTATAAATTCTTATTGAGCAACACTTTTTCCCGCGCATAAATGTGTCGTTCGCTTTTAATTGTGTCGTATTGCACCACGTGATCTGTTTCTTTCCGCCTTGACAGTTCAAATTTGCGATATGAACTAGTAGCGTGTGGTGTGTAACTGTTTAAAGTTATGGCAACGTTAATTTAAGATTTCTTGTCCAAAGAGATGCATCTACATGATTTGAAGATACCAGGTACGAAATTAGAACTACAATGTTAATACTAAAAGCAGAAATAATGAGATACGGACGCTTGTGTTTTGTAACAGTTAGCCTATTTAAGTATATATATATTATAATGGTTACTGACACTCATGTTCCTGTATATCCTGTGTGTGTTCACTTCACCACTTAACCGTGCGGCTACATTTTAAAGGGAATAATGTAGAATAATTGTTAAAATAAATTTGTAATCTAGAGATGTTCTGCTGTGCACAAGACATGCACGTGCTAAGTACGCTGATCTCACAAGTGACATAAAGAAAGTGCATAATGGTGTATGTGACTGGGAGGAAGGCAGGGCTGGAAGAGCCGCTTTGTTTAAGACAACACCAGTCAAAGACATAGCCAACTGGATGCTTCAAGTGCAACGTCTCAAATATCAAGAAAGTCCCAAAGTATATGCTACTTCAGGCTCCACCTGATGATAGCTCAAGTGATGACACAGTTGAAGTGGACACATTTGGGACCGTATTCATTTAAATAATGATACTTTCCATATTTTGGCAACTTATTAAGGTTACCAAAGTTTCTTTTTCTATGCTTCACGCCTTCACCAAAGTTTCTTCTTGTGTACAATTTTATTATTCTTCTTGTGTAAAATTTATTATTGACCTTTTTCTTGTGACTTTTTTTGCATCGTAAATAAAATAGTTATCAAACAACAAGCTAATTCTTACTTAAACGTAGCTGGGAATCATATGTGGACAAAATACAAGAAACGTAGATAATAGGCAGCACTGGCCGTTGTAACATTTCGGTTAAGAACCATACGTGGACAGTATAAGAACCGTAGATAACAGGCAGCAATGGCCCCTGCACTGGCCGTTGTAACATTTCGGTTAAGAACCATACGTGGACAATATAAGAACCGTATATAATAGTCAGCAATGGCCCGTGCATTGGCCGTTGTAACATTTCGGGTATGTCGGCCAAACATATATCTACCGGGTACCCTGACAAAAACTTGATCTGATCAAGACTGATTGGTAGATAACACATATATGCGCCATAGATAATTTCGTAACTGGGATGTATTGTCACTTTAATTATGACGTAACAATTCGCCATTTTGTCGTCACAGACTGTCACAGATAGCATCGGTGGACGCCATGATGAAGGACAGAATGTCAATACTGATCGGTCCCATGGACGCTTACTCCATGGCCCGGGTTGTGTCATTCACAGCACACTGGGATATACTAACCTTCACGCCTCGTGCTATATCAACCGGGTTAAGGGTAGGTTGGACTGGATAACTAGGATTATCGTGTGGCCGAATGGTTAAGACGACCGATACGTATTTCAATTGTACACACAGACGGTTTTGGTGACGAGCCCATCATGGATTCGAAACCTAACCCGGTAAAGAATATTAAACTAGTATTCTCGTGTTTGTTTTGGGAGCAAACGCAGTCTTTGTTGTTTAATATTCTGATCAGAATACCGTATGCCCACAGTCGGGTTGGATAAACCAAACTAACAACTCGAAAAGTACAACCGATTAGCTTGATACCTTAGTTCGTCGCTTCTTAGCCGAAGGGCTTTGGATTCGAAACTTGTGCTAGCTAGTTGCTGTGTGTTTGGAATAGGCACGTAACTGCCATTGACTGAACACAGTGGATTTGTTCATTTGTTATATTATATTGCACACACCACCAATTCGCTGGATTGGTGCAACATAAGTCTAAGTGTTACAGAATTTCTATGGTTTCTCAAGACGCTGTCTTAACGGCCTACCGTTGGACCAATTACGAGGGCTTGCAACGTTTTTCGCTTTATAAAAATACTACAGTTTACAAAACACTAATGCGACTAATAAAAAGATCAGCAATTAAAAATATGTCTGCATGGTTTCGAAGCCAAGAGAGAACTCATTTTTAGAAATATAAATTTGAAGACATCACGTAAATTACAACAGCACCGAACGTTGATTACTTGAATACCCCGAGAGATAAAATCGTGCGTGTAAAAATAGGCAGGCAAGATAAAATGATTAAAAGGTGCAAAGGGTGTGAACTACGTGTAAAATAAAAGGAAACAAACAAAAGGCGTAAAACAGTGAATTAAAATTGTATAACCAATGTGATATTTAAAGTGTATAAAAGGTGAATAAAATATATATAAAAACGTGTCAAAACATAACAAAATAAACGAGCCCCCGTGCGCGTTACACTCCCCCGACCAAATTCTGACCCACTCCTGTGGGTGTTTCGCGTCTCTTGTTAGTCTTGAGTGTTCTCGAGGGGGGTAACGGGGCCCAGTGCTCTCTCTTCATCGGGGTAATAAGTTGGGCGTCTCGTCGTGCTTCTGAGACGTCCTCGGTAAGTATTTCCGACTGCCACATCGGGGTTTAGCTCGTTCGTCCCTTCTATTTCGATTGAGTCTGCTCGTGGCGATTCCTCCGTCGGCATCATCGGTGCTGTGGTCGTTGGTACTATCCGTACTGGTGAATATCTTTGTGTAACCACAGGTGTAGCGTGGTCGTTCTCTGGTGGGGTGTTGATCTGTTCCTCGTTTTGATCCGAATTAATTTCTCTGCAAAGTTTCAGTCGATTATAATGGACCAGTTGTGTGTTACCGGATTTGTCGCGTATAAAATAATTTAATTCTCCCTGTTTTCCCTCCACGGTGTAGGGGCCCTTGTATGGCAGGTTAAATTTTCTACATTTTCCTTCTTTAATTACGGGATTTGTTAATACAACCTTATCGCCGACCTCGATTTGCGGACCAAATTGCTTGGTGTTGTAGTTTTTCTCCATTCTAGCCCGTTGTTCGCGGAGAGTTTCTCTAACAACCTCTTCCGCCAAGACGAGTCGATTGCGCAAACCTTCCAACTGCACCCAGTGGGATGTGATTTCCTTCACTTTCGGATCCTTGGCCATCAGATCTGCGGGTAGGCGAAGCGGACGACCTGTTAAAAGGTAGTGGGGGGAGATTCCGGTACTATCATGGCGACTGGCATTGTAGGATGCGATTACCGCGGGTAGGGCTTCATCCCACCTTCTTTCGTCACGTTGAACGTAGTTCCTTAACATCGAAATAATTGTTCTGTTGTTCCGTTCAACACCGCCGTTCCCGGCTGGATGATAAGCTGTTGTTCGGGATTTCTTGCTCCCCATTAACCGGAGCAACTCTTCAAAAAGTTTGCTTTCAAAATTTCCACCCCGGTCAGAGTGTATCACGTCTGGCACTCCATGCACAGTAAACCAACGGTGAAAAAGTAAACTTGCAGTTTCAGCCGCTGTTTGGTTTCGCATTGACCAAGCTCGAACGTATTTGGTGAAGATGTCACAGGCCACCAATATGTATTGATGTCCATTTCTTGTCAAAGGTAAAGGTCCCAAAACATCGATTTCGATTCTTTGCATTGGTTTCATTTCGTCGGATGGTTTCAGTGGCGCGCGAATGGTGGTCGTTGGTTTCTTGTTAAGAACGCATTGAAAACATTTCCTGCAGAAGTCTTCGACGGATTTTCTCCAATTTGGCCAATAAAATCGTTCTGCCACTTTGGAGGTAGTTTTCTGCGCACCTAAATGAGCACCACCATGTTGTTGGTCGTGTAGTGAGGCTATAGTTTCGTGTACCAAAGCTTCCGGTATAAGCACTCGTTCCACTTCTACTCCAGGTTGAGTTAGTGTATCTGTTTTTATATAAATTACTTCTTGATGGAGCCGTAGCTTGGGAAACAGACTCCAGTAATGTCGGGTTTTGGTCGTGGATGACTTCACTTTTCGGTAAGCTGGTCTTACTCCGCGTTGGAGCCATTGAAACACTGGTTCTAAATCGAGGTCGTTTTGCTGTGCCTGACGCATGTCTTCCGCCGTGCGTCCTATGCTTTGTTGCAAGTGCAAGCTGTTGATTTCAGCCCTTTCCGCGTGCCCATCTTGTTCTCGATTTACTTTGTAGGGGCAAGCATCTTCCCCTTCGTAAATTCGGCTGAGCGCGTCCGCGTTTGCGTGGTTCTTGCCTGGTCGGTGAAGCAGCTCAAAGTCGTATTCCGAGAGGTATTCTACCCATCTCGCACACTGTCCGTACATTTCTCTCGACTTCCAGAGCCACCGGAGCGACGCGTGATCGGTCCGCAGGAGAAATTTCGAACCAAGCAAGTAGCATCGGAATAATTTCGTTGCGTGTATTACAGCCAGAAGCTCCTTTCGGGTGGTAGAGTAGTGTCTCTCAGCTTTGCTAAGAGTCCTACTTCCATATGCTACGACGTGTTCTTTTCCATCAACAATCTGTCCGAGAACGCAGCCCACCGCGGAGTCTGAAGCATCCGTATCTAAAATGAATGGTTTGTTGAAATCTGGGTATTGCAAAACTGGTGATGTGGTCAGTCGTCGTTTCAGTGTTGTAAATGATGCTTGACATTCGTCATTCCATGCGAACCGTTTGTTTTTCTCGGTTAACTTATGAAGTGGCGCAGCTACAGCAGCATAATCTTTAACGAATTTTCGGTAGTAAGAGGTGAGCCCCACGAACTGCCTCACTTGCTTCACTGACTGTGGAACGGGCCACTCAGCTACCGATTGCACTTTCTTGGGATCGCATGAGATGCCTTCACTTGACACAATGTGCCCCAAAAAGTTGACTTTGTTGTTGAAACAGCGAACACTTTGTTGGCTTTAGTGTGAGTCCTGCGTCGACAATCCGTGAAAGTACGTTGCCAAGTCTATCTAGGTGCTCTTCGAAGGTTCGAGCATAGACGATTATGTCGTCAAGGTACGCCAAAACACCTCTCCATTCTACTCCGTTTAGGACGATTCGCATCAATCGTTGGAAACTTCCTGCTGCATTGCACAGCCCCATAGGCATTACGTTAAACTCAAATAGCCCCATGTGACTAGCGAAAGCAGATTTTTCGCGAGACTCCGGTGACATCGGTATTTGCCAATACCCAGATTTTAAATCTAACGTTGAAAAGTAGGCGGAACCAGTCATCTCGTCCAAGCTTTCGTCAATCCTGGGGATTGGATAACTATCTCTTTTAGTGACCTCGTTTACCTGACGATAATCGACACAGAACCGAGTCTCACCGGATTTCTTTTTAACAAGGACGATTGAACTTGACCATGGCGACGTGGAGGGTCGGATAAGCTTCTGATCCAGCATTTCTTGGACGATATCCTCGACCTTCTTCTTTGCGTGGTGACCCATCCGCCTAGGTGCTTGTCGTACAGGCTTTACATTTCCTGTATCGATGTGGTGTTCAACTATGTCCGTGCGACCGAGGTCGTATCTGCTGGTGGAGAAGGCAGCTGAATAATGTTTAATAGTTGAAAATGCGCGCATTTTTTGTTCGTGGGTTAATGCGGAGTTGATATTAATACCTTCGGTAATGGCCTGCCAGTGTTCGTCCGTGTCTCTCAGGTAATTTCCTTCCTTGCTTTGCACGGATAAAATTTCCTTCGGTGAGGTCACGTCGGCGTACCGCTTGCAGCATGTGCATTTATCTACGGTTTTTGAGTTGCCAAGTAGGACACATGTTTCGGGAATGTTGCATTCTGCATTTCCTTGTCCCGATACGGGAGTCAAGGACGCAATGCGCACGCCACTGCACAGCTGAATATCCTCGTCGGAAAGGTTTGCAATTCTTACCTTAACACGATTACCCTCGCAATTGGTGATGCAGTTCGCAGTCAGTAAACCGTACTTTTCTGTGAAACCTTCTAGCCGTTCTAAAAACACCGTCATATCAGGAACAGATTCGTTGTGATATTCGTGCCAGATTTTCCCAGTCACACATACCTCCATGTTTGCTGGAACATTGTAGTCGTTAATCAAAGAGACCTTAGTTCTTCGGGGTACGAATATCTTTGACAGCATTGGTACGCGAGAGTCTCCGATGGCCAACATGTTTGAACTAAAACATATTTTGCATTTGTGTTTTTGCAAAAAGTCGAGGCCTAAAATGAAATCATGAGTTACATCCTCTACGATGTAGACGTTCATGGTTGTGGACACGGATCCTACGGTTATCTTCAACTCGGTCGTACCGGCCACATTTAGACGGTTGCCGTTGGCTCCAACCATACGATAACTATCCGGTAGGATGTTAATTTGTCTAGTGCCTTTACTGCATTTGTCGAAGCAACTCTTTTTTATCAACGTGATATCGGCCCCAGTATCCACCAGCGCACACATTACTGTTTCACCAACCATAATTGTCGCAAATCGATTCGGTTCGTTCGAAGGTTTTTGTCGGCTACTATGTAAGGTTTTAGGCATATCAATTTTATGCTCCCGTCTATTTAAAATCTTCCTACGAGGAACAGGTGGATTAGTTACCACAGCCTGACCATCCATAATGTTTGTTCGCCTACACTGGGAACGTATATGGCCAAAGGTGCCGCAGGCGAAACACTTACGATTTCTTCTGCTTGCTCGGAATGGGGGTCGAACTTCTGGGCGGTTCCGTGTTGACCATTGATGCTGGCGTGTCTGATTTTCAGATGGCCTCTCCTGTCGGATCATCTGTTTCTTCATGTTATCCATTTCGATACACATGTTTCCTAATTTGTCCATGATGTTTCTAAGCCGTTCGTCATCACGATGAGACGCATTGGCTATTTCCAGCGGCATTACTCGGCCGGGTGGGGCTTGTTCTACTTCTCTGAGTATCACTTCAGAGGCGGCCCAAAACTGTCGCCGGTAATTTATACTCGCGGGTATGGTTCGGGCAAGCTGCCTGTCTTGAAGGCCATTGACTAATACGAGGTACATTACCTCGTCTTTAGCTTCATTCGGCTCGGGGTACGCCAAATCGCCCATTGATTTCACCGCATATATGAAATCTTTAGTTCTCTCATCCATACCCTGTCGTCTGGAAAACAGGTTATTGCGGTGTTTTTCTAATTGCACGGTTCCATTTTTACATTGTCTGGCTCGTTGAAATATGGTTGATAGTGATAATTCAAAGATAGAATTATCGTTTTCTTGAATCTGCCATTTTAAATCAGCATCTATAGCCGTTATAAACATGTGTCGCCGGACACCTTCGTTGGCGTTTATGCCATTGCAGTACGAAGAAAATATGTCAATAAAATCGCCAATATTTTGTCCAGGCGTATAAACGGGCGGCGACATTAAACAATTAAAAGCCATTTTAAAGCACTATAAAAACAGACAGATTACATAGAATCGGGGGAGTTCTCTCTCTGCTGCAAGCCCTAGTATAGATGTTGCGGTAACAGCGTCCTGGCAGGATCGCCAATTTGTTACAGAATTTCTATGGTTTCTCAAGACGCTGTCTTAACGGCCTACCGTTGGACCAATTACGAGGGCTTGCAACGTTTTTCGCTTTATAAAAATACTACAGTTTACAAAACACTAATGCGACTAATAAAAAGATCAGCAATTAAAAATATGTCTGCATGGTTTCGAAGCCAAGAGAGAACTCATTTTTAGAAATATAAATTTGAAGACATCACGTAAATTACAACAGCACCGAACGTTGATTACTTGAATACCCCGAGAGATAAAATCGTGCGTGTAAAAATAGGCAGGCAAGATAAAATGATTAAAAGGTGCAAAGGGTGTGAACTACGTGTAAAATAAAAGGAAACAAACAAAAGGCGTAAAACAGTGAATTAAAATTGTATAACCAATGTGATATTTAAAGTGTATAAAAGGTGAATAAAATATATATAAAAACGTGTCAAAACATAACAAAATAAACGAGCCCCCGTGCGCGTTACATAAGTACTTTACCTGAAGATATAACCTGATAGAAAATCAATTACTTAAAAAATTGTATGTTAAGTTTTTTCGCGTATGAGTTCAGAGCTCATTTTATAAATCAAATAAGTCCATGAAACTAAAAACATAAAACATCAACTTATTTTGTTACAAAATTTGAAATATACCAATGATGTAATGAAATAAATCTTACACGGTTAATTTGGGTGATGGTGGATATCAACGTAGAAAATCCGGAGAAAAATATCAGAATTTTTCGGATTTTGAGTTTTGTTTTTGTATATCTTCCTCCACAAACGAATATTTCACAATATTGCGATATAAAAATAAATTAAATGTCAACCTTATAATTTCGCGAACCCTACTATGGAAACGCGATGTGTCGCCTAAACAATTTTCTATCTTATACTATAATACGTTTTCCCCTTTTTAATAAATAATAATTGTTCTTATAATCATTACTATAACGACTCATCGAAATATAAACTGAGAAAGAAAATCCAACTTATACCACGTTGCACGTTTTTGGAAGTGTTGATGCCAAATGTATAAAACGCCAATCGGGGAATTGAAAGTTCGTTGTTTAAAAGTCATCATGACATTTGAAACAACCAATCTTCGTGAACTTTCGCGGTCGAATGATAATAACCGTAAAAACTTCTCTTTTTGGCGTATAGTTTGAAGAGCCGAGTCCTAACTCCCACAGTACCAGTGCCTTGTATGTTTAAAACCTATGTTTCGCCCGTTTGGTATCGTCCTTATTCAAATAGAATTCATTTTAATCCACATAATAAGTTTTACGATACGTTTCGGATAAAGTTGTTTCAGCAGTTGTCAATGGTTTTGTGCTCAAGTATATAACGCTGTTTTTTTTAAGTTCTGGTTTTTAAATCGGGAAAGTAACATGAACTGATATATTTTAAACTTTTTTATCAAGCTCAGTTGGTAACCCAAAATCGGCTCGTTGCTACGATCGTTTTTTTCATGCAAGTCTTTATAAATATATTTTGTTATGTAAGTCTGTGTCGATCACGTTAACAATGCGGCTACCCAACAACCACCTACGAGTGTTTGGGGCTGTGGTGGGTAATCGGTGGAGATTCGACACGATTTATGCCGATTCGACCTAATTTCCGAATAAAACGGGAGTGAATCAGAAACGAGTGTCCTAAAATAGAAATTACTGTTTCGAGGATAAACTTTAAAACATGGTCGTCAGTTCGAAATTTTCGGAAACATATAAGGCGTTTTCGAAGTAACATGCATAACAACAATTGTGATAAGTAAAAGATATTTACAATTATTAAGTTAATTGAATTAAAAAAGTACTAAAAAATTATTTAAAAGTAAAGAAAAATATAGAACATGCAAAACATTTAAACATGTTCCGTTTTTACACATGACACGTTTTCACTGGAAGGTGTGTATCATGGGCGACAGTGGCAACTCACGGACACTTGTATTTACAACCGCAAGCCTAATTAATTGGCACCGGCAAGTTTCAAAAATGAGTTGAAGCCGAAATGAAAAGACTCAATCTGCGAAGTCATAAACGACGTTGATACGAAATCGGTAATTAGTGGAAGCACAGCGTGTTAGCGATGCTAGAACCGACAATTTCTTTAAAAATTCATTGAATTCGAAATAGCCAGGACCCGAGCAAGTGCAATTACGTCTTTCGTTGTCTCCGAACGATCTCCAGAAAGCTAAATAAACTGCGAAAAAACTTAGTCGTTTTACAGCGTCGGTCGAGTAAGAGAAAATCCCGCAATCATGAGATTTGGATAAATATTTTGACCCAATGTGAACGAAAGAGTGAAGTCGCCATTTTTAAGTTGACCAGGCTTTCAACTAAACCTCTGTCCGCGAGCCAATCGCCCTGGGGAAAAGAGTAGATGCACTCAATGCATATAAGGTAGTTATCAATCGAGCTTCAGCTATTAAATGTTGAATAACAATAAATAAGGTAAAAAAATCAGTTAACCTTTTTACTTTGACGTGTAACGCTATTCTGCATTGAAAAAGTTCTTGTAAATTCAACAAAACAAAAAAATCACGAATTCTAAAAACGCGCCAACTTTAAACAATACATGCAAAATCTTGTAACATATTTTCACAACTTTGGCTTGATTTCACACCGATTGATGTAATTAGGTTAGGGGAGCGAAATCACGGGGTTGGTGGCGGGGAAGAGAATCGGCTTTTAAAGTAAGATTGATTGCGCCAATTGTAATCGAATTTTAACTCGGAAACGACGCAAACAATTTAACACCAATGGGTAGTGTGTTTTGCTTTTCAAGCATTTTATAACGATCATTATAGGTTAGCGAAATCGGTACATCTGTTGGGTGTTTCCGTGTGCCTTATTAAGCTTGAATTGCACATATTAACATTGATAGGCACATTAACCGATCGAATGTTTCATATTTATTAATATCCCTACCATTCCCATGTTCAGACACATTAACCTTGATAAGCATACCACCTGTCCATCTGTGCCACATTTCTAAAGTTCCACCCATACACATTTCTACACAAATTAACCTTGCTAAGCACAGCAACTGTTTCATATTTTCAAAGCCCCTACCATACACACATGTTTAGACAAATAAGCCTTGATAAGCATGCCACATGTCTATTTTCTGTAATTTTCCGTTCAAATCACAAATGTTTGTACGCAAATCAAACTTGATAACGTTTGTTTTTATCTGATCGATCTCGAGCATGTTTCTTCATTATCTCACGACTAAAATCGAGCAGTTCGGGTTTGCCAGGTGTTTATGATAGAAGTTCAGAGACTAGACTTTGGACGATTAATACTGTGTTTCGTGGCATTTAAGGCGCGGGCGTTGATTGGCGCATCGAGGCCAACAACGTCAGCTTGTGGTCAAACTTTCCGATGTTTTTGTTTTTCGTTTAAAACTAGTTTGAGGTTGAAACTTTCGGAATTTGGCACAGATATACAGGTGGTGTGCTTATCAAGGTTGATTTGTGTGGAGATGTGTATGGTTGGGACCTTGAAAATGTGTCACAGATGGACGGGTGGTGTGCTTTTTAAGGTTGGTTTGTGTGGAAATATGTATGGAAGGAACTTTGGAAATGTGGCATAGGTGGGCAGGTGGTGTGCTTATCAAGGTAAATTTGTGTGGGAATGTATCGCATAAACTATCCGAAAAATAAAAATTCGGTAAATTTCGACATTTTCGGAATTTCATCTCTGTATGGTAGCTGTAAGCGGATTTAGGTGGAAGAAGACCGGCTGTGTAGCAGTGTTTGTTGTTATGTATGGCAGGCGCTCGGGAAGTTCTCAATTTCTATAAAAAATGGGCCAAAATCGTTGGACTCTATCCAGTGTTATGAGTAAACAGGTAGTTGAAAAAGGCTGAAGTGCTGAGTAATACCGCGACTTATGGTAGAATCGACCTAAAATCGATTTAAAGTCTGAAATTAATCAGAAAAACTAAAGTCACGCCTACTTTTAAGATCGTCGAAATCGCCATTTTTTCTCACGGACGAAAATCGTTTCGTAATACGCAGCCAATGATGTTTTCTTTGGATTTCTTGGAAACCGTTTGAGATTTCTTTAAAAACATTCATTTGTTTTGACAACGGTTTTAAACAAGAATATAATCTGAAAATATTGTTGAATAAGTCTACTCTCCAATAAATGTCATCGCAATTGGCTAAGAAATGCGAATAAAAACAAGCATTTAGTTAATAACCAAATAATTAATTATGCAAGCACGATCTGAAAACATGTTTTTCAGACTTATCTAATCCTTAATTGACGTTGAATATCAATATAGTGACGTCACAATGACAAGCATGACGTAACTTAAATTGTTGTGACGTACAGACACCATACGAAGACGAGCCAAGCATAAATACGATGATACGAACCGGCCCGGTAGCCACAGAGGTCGGAAATTGCATTTCGACTCTTCTGCGACACTTAAACTGGACGACGATCGCTGTAGAAGTATTTGAAGACAGCTCAGCTGAAAGGTAACGGTTTTACTGTTTTTATTCTTACACTCATAAATTTTGCTAATTTATTTTATATTTTGTTTCCCTGATAAAAACACGAAACAGGGACTTTTGATGAAAAACTGTGAACCGCAAAAAGAACGACAAAACGTCGTTAAAACATGTCTATAATCCAATTAATTATTTACTTAATAGGTATGTTTAGACGTGGCCCCGCCAAACCTATACATTTTGTTTTAAACGTGTATTTAGCACACCCACACACGTTTAGTGCGGAGTTAACTATGCAAACGATTTTTCACAGTTTTAAAATATCGGTAATTAATATTGACGTACTTTCCACAAATGGATAAAAATAGACGCCACCTCTTAAAGACTAAACTTAACTACAACAATTAGCGAAGATAAAGTGATTAAAAGTGCCTGTATTGTACTCACACAAAGACCTTGTTATATAACAATTCTTATACAATCACTCAAGTCACCATTGGGTCGTCATAATTCGTTTTATTCATAGCCAATATTGGATTATGACATCACGCCCTAAAATATCGAACAGGTAATTTCTGACAATAGAAATAGTATATAATACACGTTTTTTCCATACTAGGGGGTATTTAGATTGAGCACTGGTTTAAAATTGCTATATTCTTACACGGTAGACATTGCAATTAAGCCATAGCCGGACTATCTACTTAAACTCGTACATAATCAAACGATTACCTGCGGATTAAGGCAAAGGTACATTGAAGTTCAAATTAACAATGTGTAAATAATTGGAGCTATTATTAAGGTCTGTCGCCGTCTCGAAATTAGGTCAAGTCGAATAAGTGTTGGTTTTTATCCAATGCACTGTTCAATTCTCACGACGGTATAAAATTA
>CH002320.1:346931-401352 GCA_000149265.1 Ciona savignyi
TCTGTGCCACATTTCCAAAGTCCCTACTATACACATTTCCACAAAAATCAACCTTGACAAGCACACCACCTGTGCACCTGTGTCACATATCCAAAGTCCCTACCACACACATTTCCATACAAATCAACCTTGATAAGCACACCACCTGTCCATCTGTGCCACATTTCCAAAGTCCCTACCATACACATTTCCACACAAATCAACCTTGATAAGCACTTCACCTGTCCATCTAAGCCACATTCCGAGTACATTCTACGTAATACGTCACGTTTGATCAATTTTTAACTGCGTTTGAATTTGTCTGCCACTAACAGACCTATATCAAGCGAAATCAGATAAAACCCTCCCGATTCACTCGGTAAAGAGGCATTTATAGAGGAAGGTAACCCAATACGTAAATTGATATTCAGATTGTTACGTCAGACGAGTCATTATGGCGAAGATAAGGTAGTTTGAACTTCGAACCAGCAAAGTAATGTGAAAACAATTTATAACAACAGATCTAGTACAAGACCGGCGTGCAGTATGTACACCGGAAATAAATATCCATGACATTTCACGACAATAATTTTGGCCTTGTTTAGTTTTGTGATGTCACAAATGCATTGGTAACAATCAGACAAGTGGGAAATAAGGAGTTCCAGAACTAGCAAGAAGAGAAAATCTGCTTCGAGACGTTTCGTCGGTTAAATCAGATTAGATGTAGACGATACGTAAGATATCTATGAAATGTAGTTGCTATGTATGTGGCTTACTGCAAAGGTGGAAGCGTGCCAATCACAAATAAAGATCTGTACGTCTGTATGTTACGATCAGATGACTAGAACGCGGTACCACTGCTTTAAAGTAAGTTGCGTTGGATATATTTTTATGACAAACATTAGGTGGTTGTGTGGCCGAATTGGCTTGACTAATACATATATTACACACAATTACACACAGACGTACGGTCGTGTGTTCGAATGGTTAAAGCGACCGATACATATACAGATTTCAATATATTAATCGGTCTTGTTAAGCCCATCACGGGTTCCCAACCCTGGCTCGGAAAAAAATTATATATTATAAACTGATAAGAGCACCGGTTAGTCAAGTATGTGTTGATCAACCTTTATAAAACTGGACCATCATTCTGACTGTGCATACGAGGTTAGAATGAAGTTTCTCTAAGCCATATACACGCGTGTAAAATGCCATACCCTAAAATCACTTGATCAGACATATTAATTCATTATTGATTGGCTATCAGAACGCGGGCACGAATTAACGAGATTGATTATTTATTACCTGCCTTCTTACTACCTGACTTCTTCAATACATCCAAAAAACGTGATTTCCCGTATGACGTAAATATCTGAAAATAAGTTTTCAATTTTTTAAAAATGAGTAAAATTTCTATCTAACCGTTTATTTCTGCTGCGTTGCTAAGTTTTTCTGATAAAATCATCGTTAAAATACCAATTGCTTTTTACCAACTATTTGTAATTAGATGTTTTCTGTACATTTGATCGCAAATAAAATCAAACCCAAATAAACGAAAAAGCACAAATCGTTCTTTAATGATGGAATGGCTTTTATTTTCAGGAATTGAAATGTCCAAATTACTCTTTGTAAATCTAATGCACATAAAAGCACGAAGCCAATTGCTTAAACCAAACTTTATCTTCTAATCTAGCGCAAGGGGTAATCGAAACGGGTCAAGGAGTGTTCTTATGCATAGCCGCAGTGTCACGACTTTTACCGCAAACTTCAACCGCGAGATGACGCCCGCGGGCAAAATGACGTCATTGCCTCCCACGGCGTTGTTGATGTTTTCGTTGAAACGTTGAAATGAATTCACGCGATTAGGTGAACTCTTCGGGGGTAATGAGAATATTGACTGAAATATGCTTTGAACAACTGCAGAATGCGGCCTCAACCAGTATTTATGAACCGTCGCCTGAGCCCTGCTGTTGGGATAATAAAAACAAATAAAATCTAATCTCGATCTCTACCCTACTTTGCATAGGGTCAATTTATTCGTTTCTACGTAAGACATATTTTATGAATCGGTATAAAAGGGAAGGATGGCATATTATAATATATTGCTGCATATACGTAGGATATTTCATTTTGTCAAAGCGGTACAGTTTTTAATTGGTCAGTTAAGATTTTTTCAGGCTGGGTATAGTCGGGTACTGTGAAACACCGTGTTTCAGTGGTCCATATTCCGAAGCATTTATATTGATAATCGGTCCACTCAGGGATAATCTAATGGTTATGGGGGGTGTAGGGACGCTTAAACACGTTTAATCTTCAGACTACGTTTAATCTTTCAGACTACACAATCTTCAGACTACACCACCATGGCGGGCTGCTATAGCTTTCATGGTGTGCTAAACACTGTATACATTTACACAGTGTTTGTTCGGCCCATTAAACGTTTTGGACTCGAATCCATGCCCTCAAGTTTTCCACCCATCCGCACAACCGAAGATACTTCAGAAGCGAAACATGAATTTGAGAAATTCAAATTCAAGACTCAGCTCCGCAACTTCGTTCTGTTTGAGCTGCATAAGTTGATTGAAACGTTTTCACAACTAGATTTCGAATTAAATGACCTAATTTTAAAAACTTTAGTTTCCCGTTCCGTACGGATGTGCATAGCTGTTAGTCTAATGGTTTGGAATGTTTTTTCAAACCGGATGGTGGTGATAACGTTATTCTGCGCCGGTACTGCCAACTCGGTCGTTTTAATTTGCTGGATGAATTCGCCATTATTACACGGTTCTGGATTCGATATTTACCCTGGCCACTTGGGGTAAGGCGATAAACGGTCGTTGTAGGTTTACAATAACTTGTGGAAACAAGGTTTTTTGACAATTCCCCACTCAAAAACCACTATTGTTAAATGATTGCCAGAACGCTGGTGCTGACTGGGGTTCATTTGATGTATTAATTATTTCGTTTATTTCGTTACTTTTATTCAACAAAGAATTTGCATCCATTATGGCTATTAAAAACGGCGAATTCAGTATTTACTATAATTTAATCATATATGTACAAATGGACTATTTCGTAACAAACGGAATCGGTAAGCTTCAGCTAAATTTAAGGTGCCATCCAATTCCGAGTTTCGAAAGATTTAATCACAGATTTAACCACTGATTACCACGTAAAGTGACAGCGACATTCGACTTAGAGATTCTAGGAATTGAAAACGACTACTTTTCGCTTGTAATAGTACGGCTGAGGCAAATAACCGTTATATACATGTGTGTGTGGTTCGGCAATTAGAATATATAGCAATCAATTATTACGCGTAATGTCGCTTATTGTGTGGCAATATTACAAAATCTTTAAATTGCAGAGAATTATAGCACCTGGTCTTACCAAGGGGTATTATTACAGGACAGCACACTTGATGGGAAATTGTAGGGGCGGCGTTCTTTTCAAATCGATTTGTATGGAAATTTGTATGATTGGTACATTGAATATCTGGCACAGATTGGCCGGTGATTTGCTTATTAAGGTTGATTTGTGTGGAAAAATGTATGGTAGGCTTTAAGAATGTGGCAAAATGGAATGATGGTGATCTTATTAAAAATATATAACAAACATACCGGGGTTTTGCAAGTGCGGTACACACGGGTAGGATGTGTTTTCACAAATGTTATATGGCTTCAAACAACTTGGTTAGACTTTCACGTGTTTTAATATACTTCGTTTTGAAGACCTTACGCTTTCAACTTAACCACACATTGTAAACCTGCTACCGGTTGAAAACACAGGATACGCTTGTCCATCTTGCAAATTCGTGCAAGACTATAGACCACAGTGTAATCAACCCGACACTAATCTTGCGGTACAAATGTAACTAGCAACAATATCCGCCACGATTTCTGCGTTAATATCAACACAAATACGTGCTAAGTATGAGCGACAACGAATCAACAAAAGTGGCCTTTTCCCAGGAGTATTTCTAAAAGTTCTTTTTTCGCAATTCTTTAGTTTTGAGTAAAACTCGAGGACGTAAAACTCCGACTATAACATGAGCAACATTTCATTTTTCGTAGAAATTGTTATCTCTTTTTCGGTTTCGAATAACCGTGATTTTCTTGAAAGGGTATTTCAGTCACAAATGCGTAAAAAATGTAATAACTCCTTATTTAACGATGGTAATCTACAATTAAGTCTTAAATCATTAAGCCACAAAGGCGCACAGAGATGGTGACGTTTCAAAACTTAATTGCGTCATCAAAATACCCCGTGTTTTTAGGCCCTGCAAAAAGTGACCGCGTATTCGGCAATTCTTTCAGGTAAATTACTTTAAAATGATTTTTCATTGCGCATTTGTTTAAAGATGACATTCCTTGCCGGTCAGGCTTGTTGTTCGCGACGAAGAACCTGTAAACAACGTAAACACTGCAGGAACTAACCAGGGTTAAGTTGACCGTCCTCGTTAAATTGCATGTTAATAATCTGTATGTGCACAATCTCTTTTCTGTTTGTGGACTTGCAATTTCTTGGGACGTATCGTGTCCGGGTTGATTTGTGTGGAAATGTGTATGGTAGGGTCTTTGGAAATATTGCACAGATGGACAGGTGGTGTGCTTATCAAGGTAGATATGTATTGGAATATGAAACAAAATACAGACAAAAGTGGCGCTCTTATGGAGATTAAATAGTTGTTCTTAATAGCAAGAAGTTCTTCTGCAGTTTTCCGCGATAAAAACGCAGCGGTTTAAATGACTTTAAATTACAGTTGTTGGCTCGGACCGTCGCTTTTGGCCGCCACACGTTAATAACGAGCTCAACTCGACCAAGCGCCGCGGGCAATCGCTACTTGTTTAACTCCCCCGACCTCTGCCAACCTCACAAAATATTTTGCACCATGCACAATAACTTCGCGTGATGGTCGCTTTCATTTGTGGCGCATTGTGGTAAGGGGGGAGGTTTTATTGTCTGTTGAGGTCATAATTTACACTGTGCGGGGACGATTTCTCAGAAATGTTGAGCTTCGTGTTCGGGCAAACGCGAACACAACAGCTCATTCTTATATAAGTAGTGTTGCCGGGTGTTTTTACACCTGACGCAGTGTTTACGGATTATTTTCAACTTACGTGGCGGCTTCCATCACATAAACCATGACGCACTTCCATAATAACCGCTTTAAACGAATAAAGAAAACTCCATAAAATTGTTACGTTTTTTCTACATATTGTAATTTTATGACGTCATAAACCAATTAAATGTAAAACAATGACATCACACTACGAAGTAAAGTGAAGAATTCCTTATATATTTTCGGCGTCCTGATTTCATTGCAAATTTATCATGCCATAATATAATTTTATACCTTCAATTTCGAAATGAGTGATTTTTTAGAAATTGGTGACGTCATTTAAAAAATATATATGACGTCAGTCTCAATTACCCGCAGTTTTGATCATCATGGCGGAAGACTACGTTGTCCGCGATTTCCTCAAGAACGCGGATGAATATATTCAGGACGGGAGCTACGCCTACGTCATAATCGACCTGGAGGATAAATTGGGGGAAACCCCCTGGAAGTGGATTTCAAGCAACGGGACTGAAGTTGTCGTAAGTTTCCTTGATAATATCAAAATTTTGAGGTTAAATTTACACATATGTATATAGTACAGTCCCTATATTGGCCTCATCGGCTGACTGTGCGCACGCTGTAATCTTATGATGTCGTTGAATGGTGGGTGTAGCTGTAGCCATTTGAATGCGTTTGGTAACCCTGTAATTATGAATGCTTCGACTCAATGTTTCGAATTACTGGCCCACGCACTAAATTTGAGGAATTGCACGTTTTTTGATAGATTGGTTAACGCCATCGAATATATATATATTGACACCATTCGAAAACCGAGCCACTGATCCAGTATTTTTTGGTTTAAAGCTAGGTCCGGTAAAAGTTTTTTATATAGTCCTCAGTTCGGGGATCGATCCAACACCCTGTCAGTTAAGATCACAGCGCTTACACCTTTACACCAATAAGCAGTGGGGAAACTTTAAGTTGCGAAAATTAAATAGTGGTAACGGTGGAAAACGAACTATCAACCTTTCTGTTGTAAACTTCGTGGTTGCACCATTACACTAACCTGGCTAAAATTGAAATATTTGTGGCGTGGTCGCCTAAAAACTCCAGAGCGAAACGGGGCAAGTGTTTTTTTTACTTAGCTCAGATGGAACCTATGATCGGCTCGTCACTAATACGTTTTTATTAATACGATTCGATGTTTCAGCGGGTCGCGTTAACCATTCGGCCACACGAACGTTATGGTGCAAGACAGCATTAACGCAAATACGCATTCCTGGGGCTTGCGGGGCGCCTTGTGCGACAAGTGCGCGTTGCGTGCAGCAGTATGCCCTTAATCCTGTACCTGCGTCAGCGCCCCGTAATAATCGCCATTGTATGTTTTCCGAGCGAGCTTTCAAGCAAAACCATAACATACCTGACTCACGCGGCTCCCGGCTTAGCCCAGCGTTGTTTTCCTTGCCAGGAACGAGCCCGGTTAATGCGATTATAACGATTCCCGTCCGTACACCGAACGACTTTGGGTTGCCGGGTTTGGAGGCTGAAATTCCGGCGAGACAGCTCAAAGCGGCCGATCGTAATAGGTGGTATTACCGAGCAAGGACCGCCCTCTGAACAAACACTCATTTGAAGCAATTCACATATTTGATCTTTGCATTTTAACGCCCTCGTGTTACCGTGGAGTTTCCAGATTTAATATACGGTGGTGTGCTTATCAAGGTTGATTTGTGTGGAAATACGTAACATGGCCCTGCAAGTGCTGGCGCGATTATAAAGGACAATGTGCGTCTGATTGCAACAACATTGGATAATTAGTCAACTTTGTTCGCGAGTTTGTCGTCTCAACAAAATTCCACATCGTCTTAACCGCAACTACGTTACGCCGACGTCATCATGATGTCATTATGACGTCGTTCGAAATTTGCAGGACGAATCGATCAGGAGGTCGTGCGAGAGCGCTCTCATTGTGACGTTGAGAAAGCGAAGTTCAAGAAAGTATTCGAGATTTGTGAGTGCGATGAAAGACAGATTGGATCGGTGAGTCTCGGAGGTTGTTTCGAATACGATTCCATGTTCGTTTCTGTGGGTGAACTTGTCAAGGTTGATTTGTGTGGAATCACATAGAACTAGAAAAACACGGCCAATCTTATTTCAGTGTGTTATATATTATTGAAACTAGTGGGTTGTTTGGTTCAAACCAATTTGTTGCAAAATACATTGCCCAAGCACAAAACCCACCATTATGTGACCGGTTTCGATCCCACAACCTTTATGCAGAGACAAACGTTTAAGAAATAACAATACCAGATTAGTTTTCCTGAGAAATCCAATTTCACGCGACGTTTTTCGTGTGTTCGCGGAAATTTTAAATTTCTGATCATTGGATAACTCTAAAAGTTAATAACGGATTTAAATAAAAATTGGCAATGACACAGAACGAAAGCGTTGTAATTAGTGTTTGATTTGGAAATTCCTGAAAGATATGTTGTGTTTATGGGTAGCTTGTACAGCCATATTGCGATTTGCATGAAATTTGGATATTTAATAAATCTGCTGAAGTTAAGACAAATGTTCAATTCCCATAAATGCATCATATCAGCTCGACTTGGGTACGTGGTATTTTATTAAATGTGTGTCACATAGGACATCATCAGATTACCTCATGTCCACAGTCTGATTGCCGTAACTATTTTGGTGTATGTATTGGGATATATATGCTTTATCCCTGTGTATCCCAATTTTAAATGGGCGCTTAAACTTGGCTTTTCTCGCGCCCACCGTTAGGCTAAATTCATGCATTCTATTCCATACGATTGCAACGGTCCCACTGTCTTAGTTCTACCCATTAATCATCTTAAATCACATTTCGCATGATTAATAATTAATTAGGCCTATATAACTTTAATTAGGACTTTCTTTTTACGTCCACTGGATCGAAGACACTGCCGTTAAGTGCTTTGCCTAAAAAACGGGCCAAAAAGCGAACAGATTAGATATCGAACGGTTTACCTGTCATGCCATAACAAAGCAGCATATCCACTAGACTAACTTATACCTTATCGACTTGAACTTTAAATTTTCTCGCAAAAACTGTTTCAACAGTTTTAAGCTGGAATTTAATCCTAGGTTCGACGAGGAGGGTTATGACTTCAACGTGACAACCCAAGTTGCCAAGGCTCTGACCGCGCGGGAAGTTTTAAGTTACGGCGCCCAAGATGTCACCGAATTATTTCAGGTGGGTTTGGTCAAAACACAAATAAGGGGGCGACCAAATGGCGGGTGTATTGGTATAAAGATCTACGGTATCTGTTGGTAAAGTGGTTAAGAACGGAGATCATGACCAGAAAGACTCAGGGTTCGATCCCTACCCTGGACACTTACTGCGCACCTGTTTCCTTGGGAAAGTCACTTAACGAATGTTGCCTCGATTGGTACGGTCGACTGACCGAATGGTTAGCGCAACCGATACACATACCTACATATACAAAAACGGTCCAACTGATGAGTGATTTTACTTCGATTAGGTGGAGACAAATCAAAAACTGGAGTTATTACGTTCGTGTATAGCTAAATGGTTAACACGACAGATACATAAACACATTCTTCACAAATACGGTCTTGGGGACTCGTCATCACTAATTTAAAGCTTAATCTGAAAAAAATAAGTTGTATTAAATATTTCAGCAACTCGGCTATAGATAATCTAACGACCGGTGTTATACCGACTACTGTTACCCATGTATGGTAAAACGAATATTCTCTCCGGAAAAGATTAACAAACCCCAACCCCCACCACAGAAAAACAAGTACCCGGCTTACTTCTACGACTCTCTCCTCATGGCCGCCCATCTTCTCAATGTCAGTTTATCTGAGAACTCGACCGAGCCTGCCACAGCCGAGTTACCGCCCGAGTTCAACCGCGCATGCGGTACAATGCAGGAAGAACCGGTATTCCCCCGGGGACTTCACCTAATGAACGAGTACGTTCTCAACCAGGATTTTGAAGGTGAGTTTTGTAGTTTTTCACGGGGCTGGTTTTCGACCCCTAATGGGCTCGTTACCAAGACTATTCTTGTAAAGAATTTAGTTGCGTTAGCCATTCTGCCACGCTAATGTTTAACCTGCATACCATTTTTTTAATTTTTCTACCGGGCAAGGTTTAGAACCCCTGACGGGCTCATCACTATGGTCGTTTTTGCATAGAATTGGTATATGTATCGGTCGCTTTGATCACATAACACCCCGTGGGTTAACTATGGTAATAATTCAACATACCATACTATTAAATGTTATCAAACTGTAGTGAGCTCTTACGGTTCTTTGTAAAATGCGGCTGTTGTAGGTAAGCGGTATAACGTTGATTCATACCACGTATTATCTATGCTTTATTTCCAAGTATAATATGGTGTAACTGAATAAAAACATGTTATTACCAATAATAGGCCATGGGTGCTAATTGGAAAACCGCATTTTCCCTTTGATAAACATTGTTTTAATATCGAAACCTTGTATTCGTAATAATTATATTTGTTATGATAATATAAGCTGGGCTATCTAGGGAATAATTAGTAAATTTTGCCAAAAATAACTCAGTACAGGGTTCGAAAATAACGCAAGTCACGAAATAAGCCGTGTCTGTGCGGTTGTGGGATTAGAAACCCACATTGATGTCTACGCTTGATAGTCCAAACCACTTGATTTGAATTTTAATGTTTCGGTCGTAATCCAAGTACTGTTTATAAACAACTTCATCAAGAATGGACAACTTGAAAGCTTTTCTTGAAGACAAAACAAGTAAAGCAATCAAAATTCAGACAACGGTCCTTAGATAGATGACACACAAAGAAAAGATTTACTGGCGACACTGCCACACGAAATTATTTCGATGAATATTGCTTAGTTGTAGATTATATCAGGCCTGCTTATGCGCACAATAGGACCATATAATTAAGATACAATGCAGGTAATTGTAGGATAGCCTAAGCTAAACACTTTAAGCCAATATAGTACTTTATCATACTTAGACCGACGTTTTAGATTCGAACTCAATTCAATGAATAAATCTAGCATAATACATTGGGTTGTTATGCTGCTTAATAAAAGCATAATTAACCCCTAGCGCCCCATTAGAATTGCTAGTCTTCATATAACCCTAGTTATTATATTATTCCAGACCCAATATAACTCCAACCATATAACTGCAAGTCCCCATATAACTTTTACACCCCAAATACACTGACCCTCATATAACCACTACTCCCCTTTCAACTTTTACCCCAAAACAACCCTGGATATTACCCCAGCCCTCACACATCCCCCACCCCCATTTAACCCTGAACTCTACTTTAACCCCACGCCTTCATTTAACCCCTAACCTTCCACACAGGGGTAAGCGGTGACATTCATATCAACAACCAAGGCGACCGAATCTTCGATTTCTCCGTTAGAAGTCTCGACCCCAATAAAGGTAAGTAATGACATAACGTCACAATTACGTCATCGAGAACTGCCAAGATTGCAGAAAATAACCTCAATAAATCGTTGAATATCACCACACAAATATGATGCTTTTGTTAGTGCTTATATTGTGAAGTCACCAAATGACGTCACGTATCTTAACATGACGTACCGATTTATAACATGACGTCAAAATTCGTAACATAACGTCACGATTTATAACATGACGTCACAATTCTTAACATGACGTCACGATTTATAACATTGCGTCAAAATTCTTAACATGACGTCACGATTTATAACATGACGTTACAATTCTTAACACGACCTCACGAATTTTAACATGTCGTCAGGGTTTGCACGTCAAGATTAATAATGTGACGTCAAGATTTATAACATGACGTATAATCAACTTTTATCTCCAGGCCAGTTTAGAGTGGTGGGCGACTACTCGGCGAAAGACCAGGCTTTCTATGTGCGACCTGGGGCGCGTATTTACTGGCCGTCAGGTGTCGCACCGCTCGACGTGCCGAAGTGTGGGTTCGACGGGAAGAAATGCGTCAAAGAAAGTAAGTTGGATGTTGGACAGGTTATTACGATTGTGTATGTGGTGAGCTTTCAAATACGGGTCTGACGATCAATGCGCCATAACGATCACTGCACCGTAACTGTATTATGCGACATAAGTGGAAATGCACAATGAGTGGAAATGCGCCATAACTGTAAATGCGTCATAACGATCAAAGTTCTCCAACTTTAAATTCGCCATTATGATCAATGCGCCAAATAATATATGCGCCATAATAATATATGCTTCATAATAATAAATGCGCTGTACGGTCGTGTAGCCGAATGGTTAACGCGACCGATACATATACCGTCTGTTATAAAAAAAGGGTCCTATAGTGACGAGTTCGAAACTTGTATCAATAAAAAATGCGTCATAACAAGAGTTGCACGCGCTAAAAGGCATAAAAGTAGGTCAGGCGGTTGCTTGCTTGAGACAGTTGAAATTCGCGCAAGCAACGATAGGTTGGCCGATTTATATACAGACTAACATACGAACACTGACTTAAATAAAATCGATTTAAAAGGGACGGCAGACCAAGCGTATGCGTGTATATAGATCATTACACATGCATTATCATTGTTAGATGTCCGAAAGTTATAATACCTCGTTGTTTAGTCATTGCAGCAGAGGATTTATTACTTGTTGTGCATCTTAAATCAGGTCGAAATTATAAATAAATAAAACTTCTGTATCATCTAATCTCTTCGATGCGACCACAGATTTTTTCGTCTGATTTGCAGTCAGATTGCATTGCGTCGTTCTTCGCGAACAATGCATCATTGTCTACGCGATTTTGAACTCTTGTGACGTTGATTGTTTAATTATAGCCGATAAAGTTGTGTCTGCGCTGATGAAATTCAAGTTTCCATTGCCCGCTACTTCCGCGGTGATAATCACATATAGTTTGAGGGCTGGACAAACCAATCAGATTATTTTGTATGGAAGAGATTACAGGCGGCCAAACATGCTGTAGAGATTCATATCCACCTTGCGGTTGGGAACCCTGTTGACTTTTAAACTATTTACATCGTAAAATCGGCGCCAGGTGGTGTAAAACGCAAGCTGGAATAAGATCTATACGTCTGCTGATATTTTAGGTTTCTGCGTGGTTTTCATTAAATCCTTCGTAGCTTAGCTTGGCTGCAATATATGCAGCGGCTTAATATATCAATACCGTTTAATAGTGTGTGCATTTTTAAGTAATCCAACTTGGAAACAAAAATCCAAAATATTAACTTCTTGTGCTGAGACATTTTGGAATCCAACTCAAACCTCGACTGATTAGCGAATTGGATATTGCGTTGCCCTTTAGCTGAAGGGTTGTAGTTTCGAAACTGGTCGGTATAGTTAGTCAGTTGGGCAAGTCACTTAACGGACATTGCATCGATGGGCTCGTCGATATTAAAAAACGTCTGAATCATACACAACACTACAAGTGGTAACCCGACGGTGGACGTGAAGTAATCCGACGATTGTTTGTGTAATAACCCTCCCTGCCTTTTCCCATTCACGGGGATAAACATGAATTTTGTTTTCTTTTTACCCCCACTCCCAATTTCCAACTTCCCCCCAACTAACCACCTTCATACCAGGACTGACGTTGATTGAGGCGATTGTCATCTCCATTGTTTCCATCGCAACCGTTGCTGTCATCATATCCGTCAACACTTACAGGTAATTCGTGTTGATATTGATGTTGGTTGATTAAACGATTGATTAACAAATTGATTGAAGGTATTGTTGAAGGGAAAATGTATGTGTCATAAGGGAAAATGACTGTGTCAGACAAGATAGACAGTTGGCGACTTTTTTTGCAGTCGTTTGCTTTAAAATGGCGCGAGGTAATCCGACGATTGTCCCTGTGATAACGGCCGATCTTGTGCAACACAAACAAGCACCGACCTTTCTGCACATCCCGGCCGCGTTAGTGTAGTGTTAGTCCATAGGTTAGGAGCAGCGCGGTCATAACCGGACAGGTTTAAGTTCGATCCTTGTTTTAATAACTTTTGAAAAAGTTACTTCACAATCGTGAATTATTATGGTTCGGTCATACATCTCTTTTGCTTTTTATAATAAATAGTAAAAACTTTAAGTTCGTTCATATTTCAACTGAAATGTACCAACAGACGTCATACCTTGAAGAAAGAATTGGAATCCCAGCTTTGGAGGGTTTATTGGCAGGATGTGACGTGGCCGATTACCCCCAACAGCGTGCTCGGGGGTCAATTAGGGGGCGATCTCAGGTTAGGGGAAGTTCCGGCCGAAAGCGAGCCATCGCTTAGTGAGGTCATATCCTACTACGTTCCCTCCTTATCCCCCGCTATAGCCGCGAAAAGAGCTCATAGACGGAAACGGAAATGGTCGTCCAACTCCAGGAAAAACGAAAGAGTTTGTGAAAATGAGGTGGGTGGAGCTTTAAGCGGTGTTGATTGACAGGTTTGATACGTTTACCGTTATATAGCGTTTGTGATCAGCTTTGTATATGATCAATGCACTTATCAGGCGTGGTCTCGACCTAGCGGGTTTAAATAAATCGTTTGGTTAACCTTAGCTTGGTGGCTTAGTGCGTCCCCTTTCAGCCGAAAGGTTGTAGGTTCAAAACAGGCCACTAGAAAATCGGCTGTGTACTTGTGCAAGGTTTCCCATTCACGGGATAAGTCATTAATATTAAATCATTTATTTACCTTGCTTATTTTGAGTATTCTGTTCCTAATAAAATGACCTATGATACAAAATCAAGTTCTTATTTTTTGAAACATTTTAGCGCAAAACCAGCGCCGGTTCTTTGATCAGCGATAAAGTGTGGGGAGGGCTTACAACGCTTGCATTATACAAGGTAATATTGTTACATATCCCAATGCAAATGTGGTCATCATATATGAACCTATATTTATATTGTGCAATACAATACTAAACAAGTTTATTTTTGTTTCATTATACTCATTATTGCTGGTATAGCCATGTATATTAAAGTTTGTTTTTTTAATAAGTTTTCAAAAATGTTATTGGTAACTTTATCTTTATGACATCACAGGGAAAAACAGTGGTTGTCAAACTGACCAATAGGAGAAAGGTTGAGCTAACTAGAAGTCTTTTGATGGAACTGAAGCATGTAAGTAGTGTACCTGCGTATGCGCGCCAACTGGTAGTGATGGTTGATATGCTGTGTATGGTAGGGACTTTGGAAATGTGGCACAGATGGACAGGTGGTGCGCTTATCAAGGTTGATTTGTGTGGAAATGTGTATGGTAGGGACTTTGGAAATGTGGCACAGATGGACAGGTGGTTTGCTTATCAAGGTGGATTTATGTGGAAATGAGTATGGTAGAGACTTTGAAAATGTGGCACAGATGGACAGGTAGTGTTTTTATCAAAGTTGATTTGTGTGGAAATATAACCATAATTGTGAATATACTACATACCAACTTCGAGCCCCACACCCCACACTAACACTCACAATATACAGATGAGAGACATCACACACGACCATCTGACAAGGTTCGAGGGCGCATGTGTGGAATGGCCCCACATTTGTGTGCTCACTGAGTATTGTAGGAAGGGGAGTCTGAGAGATATTCTGCTCAACGATGAGATTCAACTCGACTGGATGTTTCGCGCGTCGCTCATGAACGATCTCGTCAAAGGTGAGATTCTTTACTTTTTTATCAGGCCAAGCTTCGAATCCATAATAATCTCGCCACTAAGCCTGTTTTTTATATAAAAATTGGGATATAAATCGCAAAATGTAGCTTGGTTTTCTTGGCTGTGTGGTTCGGTGATAGCGCAATGAGCCGTCAGATGAACAGTTATTATAAATCGAATCAAACCTCTGGCTAGTGAATTCTGTCCGTGTGCAAGCGGTGCTTGATTACGAATACGTACATATTCACCAATGCCTAACTGAAGAAAACCGTGCCAATATTGTTCCATATGAATTGTTCTACCTACTAGGAAAGAAATTACAAGTTTATTGAAATACAGCACCACCACATAATTCAAACATTAAACTTCACGATTGGTTAAAATAAAGTCTAATAATACCATACCCACTTCACGTAGGAATGAGCTTCTTGCACGCGAGCGCCATCCACTCCCATGGAAACCTCAAGTCGTCCAACTGCGTGGTCGACTCCCGGTTCGTACTCAAGATCACGGATTACGGACTTGGATCGTTCAGGAGTTTGCCTTCGTACGAAGAATCGGAACGACAATGCGAAAGTATGCGACGTTGAATTTTGGCAGAATACTGGCTGTTGGATCGAAACCCGTTATTATGCTTAGTCGGTTATGTCTTTGGGCAAGGCAATTAGGGCACATCGCCTGAACCAAATGGATTAATGGGTTCTCCTACGATTAGAGGGACCTCCTATGCATAAACAACACACTTTTATATCTCCTGAGTGCCGATAGTGACGTAATATAATAGTCACCGATATGATAACCCTCCTTAGTCTTCCCACTCACAAACATACAAATGTGCTGTGATATAGTTTTAGTTCTTGTGTTAACAGACCAATACACCGCGTGATAGATTTTATATTTTTTAACTTTATTCTTAACCACGAGTTTCTGGGAAATGTCATTATGGCCAACACGTTACCACCACCGTTTGCGCTATTTTTAATTATTTTAAATTACCCACCGCAGAAAAACTATGGACGGCGCCGGAATTACTGAGGTGTGCCTCTCTCTCGCCTGTCGGTACCCAGAAAGGCGATGTCTACAGCTTCGGAATCATTCTCCAAGAAATAGCTCTCCGCAAAGGAACGTTCTACGTCGGGGGAATACCCTTGTCGTGCAAAGGTAGGTCGGAGAAATTGGGTTAACATTCTGGACCTCACGCAGCAAGTCACCTGTTAGTACGTCACAATACGCATTCTTTGCACATGACCAATTATTAACAAGTCGGCCGCGAATCAAGTGGTTCTATATTCAAATCAGTTGGAACCGCAGGCTTGATTACTGACAAGCACGTGGATTTGACAAATTTAGTAAACAAACATGGCCGACTTCCCGCGTCTCCTTTTGCCAAGTCATCGTCTAAAGTCCACCCTTTTTTGTTATCCTTTACCTTTGTATTGTTGTATGTAAGGTGTTCCTTCAGTTTTCGAAAAAAAAACAATAATACATGGGGTCCAGTTGATGCCATGCCCACAAAGTTTCTTGTCCGAGGACACAACCATCTAGTCAGAGACTCACTTCGATCCAACAACTTTTCGTTTGTCATATACCGCGGACGCTGTTAACGATTGGGCCCATCGACTGGACATTGAGTAAATCCGGTTGCTTACAATAAACACCCTTACCTGTTTACACCGTGAAGATACACATACATACCTTATCTATATTCGAAATGCGTTATGTATAGAAATTGCTTTTAACGAGGCAGTTGATACCGGTTTAAACCGGATCGCTGTTACAAACGAACAGATTATCCACTTCAATATTTCATTGTCAACTCACTAATTAGCTCGCACTAATCCTGCGTCCGCTGCGGCAATCAGCGGCCGCGAGACGCTTCTCGCTTTGTAATTATAACGTCATAATTACTTAAGAAACCATCTTTCGCGCAGAAATCGTGAGCAAGGTGCGTAACGGGTTCCGGCCTTACCTGCGCCCGATGACCGATTCGGCCGCGTTGACGGACGACTTATGCTCGCTGATGCAGCGTTGCTGGCACGAAGATCCCAATGAGCGACCAGACTTCAACCAAACCAAGAAAATCATCGAGAAATTCAACAAGTACGTTGTTCAGTGCATCGATTTCAATACTACGCATGTTTATGGTGGGGGTATTTAAACACAAGGGGCGTTATCATAACGGCAATCTCAGATCACCTCACGCCTACCGCCGGGTTACCGTAGGCTATAGTACTGATTTACACAATCCTGCAATTTTTGTAGAACCCATTAAACCACTAAGTCCATGCTACGAATTGTGTGTTTTCTATAGGTTTAAGTGTTAAAGTTTTAAAATAGGAAAAAAAGAATATGACTTGAAATAACTTCCTAAATGAGAAAGGGTGGTCTAATAACACGACCGTCCTCTTGACCGCAAATACCTGCAGTACTCGAGTGGATAACTATATGCGCTTCCTGCTGTTAAACCAATAAACATAAGATGTGACTTGTTGAGTTTGAATTTTCCTAAAAATGTTTATTTAAAAAACTTTAAAAAATGTAATCTCCCAGGGACAACCCAGGGAACCTGGTGGAGAACCTCCTGCACAGGATGGAGCAATACGCGATCAACCTTGAAGGTCTGGTGGAGGAGAGGACAGCAGCTTATATGGAGGAGAAGCGGAAAGCGGATGATTTGCTCTACCAGATGCTACCTGTGTAAGTGCAAATAACTTCTACCACGAGATACGTAAAACATAAATTATACCGCTGTAGCCAAGGAAAGTGATATAGATGTAATACCCGAGAGCAACCAACCAAAACGTGTTCCCAACCATATTAGAAATGAAATATTTCTTGTCAATCAGCGCTGCAAATTGAGTAATCACTGATTGAATACAATTGTTATGAGTTTCTTGGTCTGGATAAAAACTACTTCTGTTTGTTGCTTGCAGATTATATTTCTTTTCTTTTTCTATTGGCGTAAGTTTAATAATATCCGGTATGTGTATCAGCCGCGTTAAACATGCGGACGTCTCGTCATCGTTACCTTTTATCTTTTTTTCTCGGACTGGGTTTTAAACCCAAGTCCTTATATCGTTTTTGTACAGAATCGTGTATACATATATCGGCCATGTATACATATATCGGCCAGTACTTAACCCCAGCAAACTCTCAACTGCCATCTAACACAGCCCAGTGGTGGATCGGCTTAAAAGAGGTGACGCCGTACCAGCGGAAGCATTTGAATCAGTCACAATCCTATTCTCCGACATCGTCGGGTTTACCTCTTTATCCGCGTCATCGAACCCGATGCAAATCGTCAACTTGCTCAATGACCTTTATACCTGCTTCGACGCAATAATCGACAACTATGACGTATACAAGGTTTGTTTTCTATTTTCTTCGGAGTAAAATAATCTATTTGACTTAATAACCTTTGAAAATAGACACCTGTCAATCTGCGCCACATTTCCAAAGTCTTAACCTTGGCAAGACACCTGAACTCAGTGATTTAAAAAGTTAAACCTATAACAGTATAGTATTGTTTTAATCATATACAAAACAATGCAAAACCTTCCTAAATTATCACCGTTAATTGTGGACAATTCCTTTAACGTGATTTTCCTACACACCAGGATATATATAACACCCATCCATTCTATTTTAGTCCAAATCAACCCGTCCTTATTTCAAAAACTCAAATAATAAATTTCCTTCTTATTCCAGGTGGAAACAATAGGAGACGCATACATGCTTGTATCCGGATTACCTGTCCGGAACGGAATACGTCACGCGGCAGAAATCGCACGCACGGCGCTTGCCTTATTACGCGCCGTTAGCGGATTTACAATCAGACATCGACCTAACGACCAACTTAAACTGAGGATTGGAATCCATACAGGTAATATGACTTTCTCTGTAAAACTTGTTAAAATTTCTTAAACTAAACATCCTATCTTTTCGTATATTCTATTGATCTAAAAGTCATATACATTTGTTATAAGTTATCTTAGAGGTTATTTGACGATTAACCGTGTGCAAACGCTCCTTGCATTTCCCATATTCCAGGATATAACATGAATAGAATACTCTATATATAACTGCATTTGCAACCCAACGATGGGCACGAGATAATCTAACGATTGCCCGTGTGGTAACGCACCTTGAGTTTCCCCACCCACTGAGATAAACAAGAATATCGCACCCTCAACACCACATACCCGCAGGTCCATGTTGTGCTGGCGTGGTTGGCCTCAAGATGCCAAGATATTGCTTGTTCGGAGACACAGTGAACACAGCTTCGAGGATGGAGTCAAGCGGAATGCGTAAGTTGCAACTCTGGTTGTGTGACCCAATGGTTAAAGCGACCGATTTATGGGCCAAATACCATAATACCGTAATAAAACTTAGTAACGAGCACATTATGGGTTCGACACACGGCATAGAACCAACCAGTCCATATCACAAAAATAAAATAAATTATGTTGAAATGTGAACTATCCTCCTTTTCAAATATCTGTAATTTAAGAATTTTATAACGTAATTGTTTTATTCTTGGTTCTTTCTTAAACGTGAAATGCCATATTTTACTGCGGTTATAGTAATACATTAGGAATCATTAAGCTATCCCTATACCAAGTGACTAACAATACAAAATTACGAATATCATTGCCTCTGATGCCGAAAAAGCCGAATCTGGAATTTGTTGTTTCATTTTTTTAAAACTATTTATTCCCAGCTCTCGCCATTCACGTTTCCGAGCCGACCAAGATATTGCTGGAACGCTTCCAATGCTTTAAGCTACAACTACGCGGGGAAGTACCGCTAAAGGGAAAGGGGACTGTAACGACCTACTGGCTACTGGAAGACGCCACATACGACGAGCAGTCACTGGACGAGAGCGAAAGCCACGTATGACTAACCGTCCATGCCAGTCAAGAGGGGGATCCGCTAGAGGCGCAACGGAGCGCGTCATTATCAACTACTGAGTAGTTATGACGTGGATTGTCAAACGTTTTTGAATGAGATCACGCTTTTATTCAGTCGCAAAAACAATTTGATTCGAGCCAAGATTCCGTATAATTTGTGGACTTCTGTAATGTTAAACGCGGGAATATGGTGAAACATCAGTTTTCGCCGAAAAGCACCTGAACTCAGTATCGCCGATGCTAAATCTCTGCAATTGACACCCAGTACCAACAAACTGTGTCTCAAGCTCCGCAAGATGTAACAAGAAATCACAGCTTCGATGCACCAATACCACTCTGATTTGTAAAAATAATATTTGTCGAGGAAAGTGGTTCATAATGTGAGGTCAAACTGATGGTTCGAGGATAAACAAACAAACCGGTCAAATGGGTCAGTTAATCCGGGTGAAAAGTTCAACGCGTGCATTTGTTCACATTAATTTTGATAAGCGCACCACCTGTCCATCTGTGCCACATTTCCAAAGGCCCTACCATACACATTTCCATACAAATCAACCTTGATAAGCGCACTACCTGTCCATCTGTGCCACATTTCCAAAGGCCCTACCATACACATTTCCACACAAATCAACCTTGATAAGCGCACCACCTACTTACCTGTGCCACATTTCCAAAGTCCCTACCATACACATTTCCACACAAATCAACCTTGATAAGCACACCACCTACTTACCTGTGCCACATTTCCAAAGTCCCTACCATATACATTTTCCCACTAACCAATCTTGATAAGCACGCCACCTGTCCATCTAACTATACATTCCTGCACACATTGTCACGAAATACTTGGACGACCTACCAAACTGACAATCGAGTCAAAGACTTCCTAATACCCTAGTGTGTTCAACTATGCCATCGATTAACAAATACAAGCTACAATTTACTTGAATCAACAATCATTGTAAGAGCTGTTCTCCTAACGCCCATACGTCAACAAAGGTCATTATCTCTTCAGTGTTGCCAAATTTAAACTTCTTGCCAAAAAAGGCGATTTTTGGCAACATCTTTCGATTTTTTTTATTTCTTGTCAGAAACAAAATATTTCACAAAATATTTTCACAAAATAACAAAATATTTCTTGTCAGAATTTTTTTTTCGCCAGGCTTTTGCCATTTTAATAAGGTTGAAATTTTACAAGTCCCTTTGACTTTTTATTTGTCGATTTTTTTAAAATGCTCTTTGTGAAAACTGCTGCTGTTAAAATCCTGTGCTCACATTTAATCTTTTTTTGGAATAACAATAATTTATGAAAGAAGTTTTGTCAACATTTCAATTTTACTTCGGTTTCAACATTCATCGCAATTGTATAAGTTTCAATGTCGCTTTAATTAAATAAAGGGTGTTAACAATATAAGTTTATCCGTCTTTATTTTGTCATCAATAATAATTTCCAGGTGTCTAATGATAGACATTTTTACCGACATGAATCCAGCGATATCCGCTAAGTGCACAGACAAAAAATAAACTAGCTAGCAACCATTTTCGATCCTAATACATATCTGCTAATAGGCGACGTACTAAGCCACCAAGCTTTTTGGATAGACCACATTACAGTCGTAACTCTTCGGCGCTTGGTGCTCGGCACTTAGCAAACGTTATCTGCACCCGATGGTAGATACAGTCGGTTAAAACAGCAGAAATGTATCCATCATAAACAACACACTGTAATATCTCGGGTAATTCGACTGCGGGAGCGAGATATTCTGAAGTTTGTCCGTGATACTTTACTTTTCCATATTTGTCCGGTCGTGTGGCCTAATGGTTAACGCGACCGATACATATACCAACTATAAAAAAACGCGGTGTAAAGGACAAGCCCATCATGGGTTCGAAACTTAACCCAGTAAAAAAAACCTTTCTACATTACCCAACCCTCCCCCGATAAATATGAGGATTCTTTCCTATACAATTCTTAAGATAAAAACGGAAAAATGTAAACTCAAAAACCTAAACCTTATTATATAAGTAGTCGCACCCAACACTTCGACAGTCGCTTCAACACACAGTAATAAGCGAATTCTCCGTATTAAACCGCCAGGTTTGTAAGTTCATTGACGGGAATTAAACATAACATATAAAAATATCTAAACTTACTGAAAATGTTATGGGAAAGTTACTAGAGACAGTACTAGAGGATCCGGTCTCAAATAATTTCCTAGAAAAGTGACATGGGTTCATGTGAATAATCTCTCGAAGCCATCTAGATCTCAATCTGTATTTGGTTTGTTTAAAATTGAATGTTTTGTAATTATATTCTCAGAGGTTAGATATAATGGGATTATTAGTTAAAGAAAGTTTTACCTTTTAATTTTTTTTAAAATTTTTTTTGGAACTTTGGTCTTATCTAAATCGGTCTATATGACAAGTATATGACATATAATTAAAGTTCCTCGTGCCGGTTATAATATACAAGTCTGTTATAATATACAAGTGTGGCCTAATAGCTTAGGAAGTCAGAGCTTCGACTTTTAACCGAAACGTCGTGGGATCAATACTAGTCTATAACGGAGCGGTTAAGTTCTTAGACAAAGCGTTTCCTGAAACCCGGTGAATTTATGAGTTAAAATTAAAGGAACGTCTCAATCATGTTTTACACACTTCAGGAGTTTAGGTAAACCTAACAGTGGGCGGAAGTTATCTTATGATTGCCCATGTGACAACTCTCCGTGATTTCCCAACTAAGGGAAATAAATATGAATATCCTATTTGGTATGTATTAACAATGCCTACATAAGTTTTCTATCTTTGTGGTTAAAATAAAACAATTTCTCAAAACAAGTAGTTTGTGAAGTAAGGTATTACGTCACGTCAAATTTGTTCAACAACTGGAGCGAACTATCCGCGAATCTCACCGCACGAGGCAGCATATCGGAAATCGTATACCATCTGGTTGGATTAGTTTGTACGTGGCCAAATGGTTAACGCGACCGATACATATACCGACTCTTATACACAAAAAACGGTCCTAGTAACGAGCCCATCATGGGTTCGAAACTTGGCTCGATAAAAAAAAAAAAAAGTTTGTACGTGGCCAAATGGTTAACGCCACCGATACATATACCGACACTTATACAAAAAAACGGTCCTATCGACGAGCCCATCATGGGTTCGAAACTTGGCTTGGTAAAAAAAAAGTTTGTACGGTTGTATGGTCAAATGGTTAAGACCGATTTTGTATTTATATAAATGTATTTATGATGATAAGCTCGTCCACGGGAAAACTTCGATTGGTAAAAAAAAGTTCAGGTATTTTTCACGGACAAAATATTTGAAGTAAAATTACTGGTTACGTAACATAGACCATGTGACAGATGATACCAACTTGCACCGAAAGGCACTGGCCTAAGTAAGGATTTAAAGGTTAATCCGACAGGAGATTAATTACAAATGTATACAGGTATGTCCGGTCGGTTGGCTTGGGTGAGTGATCTATTGGATCCAAAGGCGAAAGGTGATCGAATCGAAACCTGGTGTTTCGGTTACGTCCTTTGCCATGGCATTGGGCGGGCGTAGCATATGGAAAGAAAAGCAAATGAATTAACACGGAACATGATAGTGATGCCATCAACAAATGCATTGATTTAAGGAACGTAAAGGACGAAGGAATCTCGCTATCAGTTAAGTTCCGATGAAACTTGGATTTATGATGAGACTGAGCGAAATTCCCTGCTGGAAAAAATGATGCGTTAACAGACAGGCAATCGTCAGATCACCTAGCGAACACGGTCGGGTTACCTGAGCTATTGTAGTGTATTGTGTAGAATTAGGACGTTTCTTCAATTTGGTAAATTATTTCAATGGGCTCAGGCAGCAATATCCGTAAAGTGCATTGCCCAAGCACACAACTGACTAGCTAAGGGCCAGTTTCGAACCTTCCAGTTGGTTGCCCAAAGCTCAGTTATATTACGTGGGTTGGCACTCGATGTATAGCTGATTTCCATGTTTTTGCAAGGCAATCCACGAAATTAATGTTGATCCTTATTACAACTGCATAATGTTACAAATAATCAGAACACAAAATAACTCAATTAATTTCGCAATTAGGGAATGGAAAGTATACATATACATATAGAAAAAGTATGGAAACACATTTATTTTGCTTGCAGAAGCATACACTGAACAATGTTTATAAATAAATTCAATTGTCCTGTTCGGTGCTAACGCCCTGTAATTAAAAAAGATAATTAATCTTCGTTAAATTCACTTGCCGCCTTTGAATATTATCATGTTTACTTTGTAGGAGCTTGCAAAATATTTTATCAAGTTTTGGTGTTTGAGGGCAAACCACAGTGCATGTATGTTATGGTGACACTAATTAGGATCCACCCTTATACTCGTCTCCAAAAGGACAATACTCATCCACCGGTTATAAAAATTTAGAGTCATTTTATCTGAAAATTAAACGACTGGGTTATTACGACTGTTATTTTTTTATTTTAGTAATAAATATTACTATTGTGTACTGGTGCCTGCAGACTCACAGTTATGAATAAACTAAATTTTCAGAAACTAAATTAAAAAAATAAAATTTTGTTACAGTATAAATAAATTATAACTATTCATCACAAAATTTAAAAAAATAAAGGCTACGTAACGGCAAATTTACAGCAGTTGCATGTTAGTAAATACGAAAGGTATAAGAGTATAATAAAAGTGACCATCATACCTAAAATTTAATCCAAACCGGTGTCTGAACCGATTTATTGGAATTATCGGCCCGCTTTTATTAAAAGTGACGAACATTGCTTAATTGGTCTCTTTTTTCTTGGGATATGAGGTTGGATCTTCAGTTTACCGCAATCGGTTTGCCTTTATTCTTGTTCAGTTGTTTTAATTTCGCCGGTAAAGTTTTATGTGATAAATTACCGGGCAAACTTTATCACAGTTATGTTTCTGGAAATATATATTACATCTTTCCAGTCATTTAAAAGTAAGTTAACAAGAAATGTTAATTAATGACCGGTAGTTGGGTTCGGTTAAATGCCAAATAAAAGATTGTGGATGAAAACCAGTCGATGCCCACTCGGTTAAGTGTTTGGGAAAGGTAATTAGCCGATGTCGCCAGTGTCAATAAACTTACTGAGCTCAAACCAGCAGTGTTTCAACGATTCACAACGCACTGCAATACGTACGGAAAGAAAACCATGTGTATGAATTATATGCGGATTACAGAGATAAACCCTTAAACCAAAGGAATTTACTCGCGAAATCAGGTGACATCCATTCAGAAATCCTTTAACGTGCTTTTATACCTGCCAGATAGGATAGAGGCGTTAACAGACGGAAAATCGTCAGATCACCTCGGGAACACAGTCGAGTTACCTGAGCTACTGCAGTGCATTGTGTATGATAAGGACGTTTCTTCAATTTGGTAGAACCCATTATTCCACTGGGTTCAGACAATATCCGTTAAGTGCATTGCCCAAAACGTGCTTTACCTACCAGATAGAATAGAAAAGACAAGCCTTATCAAATATTTAACGATCATAATGTGTAGAATAACCTGACTGCGACAACATGGTGACGAATGGTGATGCTATAAGACCTGTCGGTTTTCCCTGTTACCGGGATGATAAATATAATTGACCTACCCAACCTCACATGAAAAATATTGTGTCATAAACCTCACACGACAATAAAAATTTACAGCACAGTAGCCAGGTTCGATTTACAAGAGAGCTAAGTCGAAATACTAATCTTGTTATTTCCACAGCATCTTTCTTATGCTTACACATCAAAGCGTTCGGTTCTAGGAAAAAGCCGTGATGTGCAGATTAGTTTATACAACACAGGAGCGGCGTAACCCGTGTTGGGCGTGCAAACACGATATTTAAAGGTGCCAAAAACATGTACACACGATGTATCTGCGGGTAATTACGTTGTTTTACTAGTTGCTTTTTTCCCTGCTGTGTGTGGGTACAGTACACCTCCTCGTAAAGTCGGGTTTACCTTACAATCTTTTCACCTCATCATATGTGTAGTCTAAATATAAACAGCTCGCTACACCTGTAAAGTAATTAGTCAGTATATCTATGTTTGTTACGAATGCATTGGATTCGTGGATAGATTTCAGGTTTTGGTTGGACGTGGCCTGTCAATCAACCCCGTTAAGAAGAGATTCGTTTTAAGATTCGTAAAGACCTTTGACCACAATTGATAACACGTCCTTAATGCGAAATATATTTTGCAATTTACTTTTATTTGTTGATGAAGGTTATACCTGGGAGGGTGGGAAATTCATACTTACGTTTAAGGAAGTGGTTCTCAATCTCTTTGACCCCCTGGCGTACCCACGACCAATTACGAACGCGAACGGGCGCATCTTGCATGGGAAGTCCAAACAATATGCTAAATACTCAAAACATTACAATGGAAATAAACAAACTAAACACTAACCATTTAGTAGTTTATGATCTATGCACACTATGTCGTAAATTTACGAAATGCAAGTGTGGCGCACCCAGCTAACCCTTGCTGCGCACCATTTTAGAAACACTGCTTTAAGGGGCAATGAAGCAAATAGATAAATCGGTTAAAGAGGTAGTCTCTTATACAAAGGCAAACTTTAAAAAAACGTCGGATCTAGTTGTTATACTAATATAGCCTATAGCTCGATGAAATAACTGTGATGTCAGTTAAGTAGCTAAGTTCCGTGGATTGGCCTATAAAGTCTAATTTACTGTGGGTATTGCCATGTGTATTTAGCTACATTAGAAGATTATGCTAACCGATCCAAGTGTTTTGTTAATAAAAGTCTGATCAAATTGCCAGTTGCATGGATGCTGGAATCAGCCGATTGGCCAATGAGATATCGTGAGTAGGAGAGAGCAATAAAAGAAGGCAGTGACGTCATTTTAGCCAAGAAACTCTTAAACTATAGACAGCACCAATCACAATTCAGGTGTCGGAGCAGCTGCTTGCCAACATCGACATTTAATTTACATGATTCACCTTGTGCTGCAGGAGATCGTACTTTTGAAGATATCATGTTGTGTCCAATGATTTATAACGTCATACTAGTGTATTATACCCCCGATGCCAATAAATTCAATCGAATCATAGACAAATCGACCCGGCACGAAAATACATGTTCCACTCAAATTTAGGGTCACAAATATAAGCAATTTAGCTAGAGAACATTTTCGAACCTGATTTCTTACGTTGTAATACAACGCACTAACCCGCCAAGCTATTGAGTCGCATTAAATATAGTTAACGGGAAAGCGATAAATTATCAGCGAATTTTAGAATGGGATATTCATATTTATCCCCGTGAATGGGAAAACCAAGGGTGTTAACACACGGGCAATCGTCAGATCACCTCGCGCCCATCGTCGGGTTACCGGAGCTATTGCTGTGTGTTGTTCATAATAGACACGTTCCTTTAATTTGGTATAACCCATTATCCGCTGGGTTCAGGCAATGTCTGTAAAGTGCCTTTTTCACAACTACAACCTTTTGATTGAAAGGCGACACACTTAACCGTTAGTTAGACCAACCGGCCGGACCAATATCCAGAGTTTTATTTTATATTTTTATTAATAGAATTTATATCATCTGCTTGGATATTAATATCCGATGAGTTAATTAAAGATCTGCCATGTTTATTCTACTTGAACAAAATCTAAACACGGTTATTGTGGGAAATGTATAAATATCTCATAATACTCTTCACAAAGGCAGAATCGTTTATTGCGGTGATGTAGACTTTCTAATTTTAAACAAATAGAAGAAGAAACATTAAAAAAGTTTCTATTTTAATCAACATGAATATTGCCTTACATGTTATTGGTCATGTCTCTTAATATTCTATTTTTACCAGGTCTGGTTTCAAGCCACTAATTTCGCGATCGGCCTACATGCTCTACTGCTTACGCTGCGGTTGCGCCAACCGTACCGCCACATGTACTGTCCCCGCTACATATTAAAGTTAAACTGATTTACGCAACAAATTATATCGGCTGAACTTTTGAAATTAATGAAATTATGGCTGCTACAGCAATAAACAACTAGTGCGTCAATTACGTGCTAACTTTTAAAAAAGAAAAAAAAACCTTTAGACAAAAACATTTGGACATTAATTTTTATGTTTCTTTAAGATTAAATCTTGTTTATCTCTTTGTGCAACGGGTAGGTAAAATGCATTCCAAGCCTGTTTAATTAAAAAATAGTAATTCCTTTTTTTTTGTTTATTGGAATGAGTCAGTTGTGTCCTTGGATCAGGCACTTAACGGACTTTGCCCTAAACCAACGGAGGTAATCTAACGATTACACGTGTGTTAACGACACCTTGGTTTTTCCATTCACGAGGATAAACCTGAATATCCCATTCTGTCTTATGTTCAATTCAAATGCATTCTTTGGATTTATATACAGAAATGTATATGTAAAACAAATATTTCTTAAGATCGTATCTCTAAGTTGCATAATGATTCAACGTACAACTATTCTTTGTCGATTTCTATACTATAATAATGCTTTCGGTCCGACAAAATGTAGTCTGTTTGCTGGCGTTTTCTATTCACATGAGACTTAGTAATACGCAAGCAATCAATCATTCATTTCTTCCGGCATTATATTCTCAGCCATATGTACGACGAGCATAATGACTGATGTTGCGCGTACACTGAACAAGTATATTTCAACCAAAGGCATTTACATAATCTGGTAAATATATAAATACATCATGAAATATCTCTGTGGGTCAAAATGGCCCTATGTTTAACACGACTAATGGCAGCAAAGGTAATGTGTTCGTCACAAGGAGCATTAGAACGTCACAAAGTACGAAAAACCTACAAATAGCTAAATTTACATTTTCAATGCTATAAAAGTAAGATGTGGTTATGATATGTTTGTGAAAAAAATAACTTTAGAAATAAATGATTGCATTGAAATGTAACAGAAAAGCACGCTTGTATAGCACGTACAGTGATCGGATTACCTACTGGCCAACGTCGGGTTACCGGAGTTAATCAGTTTGCATTGGAGATATAGGCAGATGATTGGCTGGGCACGTCCGTTAGGTTTTTTTATCGAGCCAAGTTTCGAATACATAATGTGCACATGACTAGGACATTTCTTTGTAGAGTTCTCGGTTTATGTTTCGGTTGTGTTAACCATTCGGCCAAGACCGGACTGCTTGAGCTTTCTTTTAGGTCAGTGGTTCTTACCCTTTTTGGTACCGCGCCTCTTTTGCGCGATTAATGTCAGTTTACGCCCCCGTCTTTAAATACAAGAATGGGGGCGTAAACCAAAATACAGCAGCACAATTGGTGTTTCAGCTATTTTATGACATCATACTTAGTTTGTGAAGGCTAGCGTTTGAATGCTGTGCTCTGTATGTTTATGTAGGGAAACATGTGAAAATATTTTAAATATTGTAACACTGATCCTAATGTACTTCTGATCTAGAAACAACAAAAAAAACATGTGCAGCAAAAATTTAGTTTTGTTCGCAAAGCTCGGATTCCCAAAATTAATAAAAAATGTGACGTAAAATGATAAAGACTCGCGCCCCCCTAAAAATTTCTGTACGCCCACCCGGGGAGACGTGCCCCCCCCTCGGTTAAGAACCACTGTTTCAGATCCATGCAAATAAAGACTGCTCCATAGCGACGTTTCGTGGATGAATATTTTGACGGCCTTACGCTCGCGACATTTCCACACAATAGGAGAATATTATCGGCGTCACAGGTTAAACAACTAACGATATGTGTTGTTTTTTTTAGCTCGGGTTGGAATTCTTTACAATAAGACAATTTCAGCGAGTGTTTTCTGTACACTGCAATAGCTCCGATAACCCCTTTGATGGTCGCGTGGTGATCTGACGATTGTCCGTGTGTTAACCCCCTTGGTTTTTCATTCATCAAGATAAATATAAATATGCTATCTTAAAATGATCAACAAACCATAAATAAAACTATTCATTTTAAGGAAAATAAATTTAAGCATGCTATTAGAGAATTAAACAAATTAGCACTAAACGTCATAAAAAACACAACGAAACATAGATTTAAAAGTAAAAGGTGGGATAGGATGTTATTTTAATAAATGCAAATTTTAACTTTTAGCTCTACAGAAGCATAAAATACTGCTAAAAATAGAACAAACGAAACGGTAAGAAATAAAGTGAACACCCAAGTATTGTGTAAACTAAATTTAAAGAATGTATACTAGTTAACATAATTTGAAGTAAAAAAAGAAATAGTGCATTACAAAATAAGTAACTAGCCCAATAAAACTAAGCGGTGAATAATTTATATATTTATAGTAGTATGCCGAAACCAAATAGTATATCGCTTTAAAATTAATTATTGTTTTAAAAATTAAAAAAATAAATATTAAGTTAAAAGCCAACTAGATATAAAACAATACATATCTGATATAATGGACATTTAATACGACAATGTTCTGAATCGTGAAAACAAAAATGTCATTGCGCAACAATAAAAGAATGAAAGAAGGGAAACTACTCACTAAACTTATGGAAACTACGTCCAACCCTGCCCTAACCACCAATCTATACCCAAGAACCCACCCTCCAACCCCATGTTTAATCTCTAATGGCCTTATCTTCATTTTAAATTGGCCCTTTCTCCTTTCTTTTTTCCCTTCATTTAGTTTCCCCCTGTTTCTTAAACAAACCACCTATATGGGACAAGTAAGGTTTGGGAAAAAAATAAAAGGAATAAAAGAGGAAGTAGGGAGGAAAATGCACCATAATATAAATATTATGCTGTAAAGGTTAGTGTAAGAGCTAGTTTTAGAGTAAGCCGTAGTTCTACGTTTGCGATTAGCGTTTTGGCTACGGATAGGATTAGTTTATGTGGTTTTATTGAACTCTTTTCCTCCTTTCCCTTTTCCCGCCTTTTAGTAATGCCCAAAGTTTAACTTAAAAGTTGTAAAAACGGGAAAACCCATTAAACATGTACATCTGTACATCAGCGTAAGGAATATAATAAATGGCGAAACATATCACTCTTATTTTTGATTGTGTAAATTGTATTATCATAGGGAATTAACAAAAGATAAAAATTCCTTGTTATATAACGCAGTTTATTCCATGTTATACAGCACAACTAGCTGCTGTTAGGTTGTTACATAGAAAAGAGAAAATGTATTTCCTGGAAATTAAATGAAAGATTGTGGCTGCAAATGCTAGTATGAGTTTAATTGTGACTAGGGGAAACTAGTAAGATTGGAATGCTGATTGCATAAGGAATATTGGGAGACGTAATAGGGAATTCTGTACAAAGAGACAATTTGTCCGCATTTTACGCTGTTAGGTATATGACAGACAGGAAGTTATAGCATAGCAGGCTTGTCAATAAACAGTGCATTTGCCTGCTTATATTGGCCTTTGTTTTGCGACAGGATAAATACAACTGCACGCCATAACGCTTGAATGTAACCGTGGGAATAGGATATTTAACGAGAGAAAAATAGCTTTAAACCTAAAACAATATACTCGAGACAAGTATAATAGTTGTATATTATGGTAAGTATGACACCAGTTTAGTGTATCAATGGTGTTAGTGATTCGGTGACTCTAATTTAGAACGACATGTTATACTTGTGGTGAAAGAGTGTGTATATTGTGGTTGTAAAGGAAGTCATAGATGTTACGTAGGATCAAGTTTCATATCAAGTAATTATTATAAAACTCTTACGCGAATGAGACAATAAGAAAATCGCGAATTTAGGTATTATTGTTAAATCATGACGTCATTTAGAATTATACGTACATAGATGTAGTAAAAACGTGAAAACGAAAAGTCGAGATATCTTTCAAGCCTGTTTTATCAGACGCGATTAGATAAAGTAGTGTTTAGTGCCCATTTATTTAGTGTTTACACCTCGCGTTAAATCCACGAGAAGAAGCTTATTAGTAATCAATAACATCCTATTACTGTGGTCGTGAAATGGGGCTTAATGAATGTTTCCTTACCAGAATTAGACTGCAAGTTGATTTTGAACAATTTAGTGCTGCCAATTGCTTAAAATATAAAGCAAAAAGAACTACAATGTATCGTATTTTCCTGATGATTTTCTTTTTCTTATTCTGGGATTCTGCTACGTCTTTTGCCACAGGTAAATTACACTTGTCTGTTTATATTCAAGTCGCTGCTTTTAAAGTATTGTATGATGGCCTATGTCATGTATTGCCACATGGCAGTACGAGTTAATTGCCCCACACTTGTAATGTATATGTGTCGCGTATAAGGTACAATACGCATAGTAGTAATTGTCTAGCAAAGTCAAAAGGATACTAAGTAAAAAATATGCTTTAATATTGGTAAGTATATCTTTGGTCATAATTAACCCTGTTGATGGGAAAACGCAAGAGGGTTAACACACGGGCAATCTTCAGATCACCTTGCGCCCACCGTCGGGTTACCGGCGGTTTTGCAGTGTGTTGTGTATGATTAAGCAGTTCTATTAGTTTTGGTAGAAACCATTAATCCGCTGGGTTCGGGCAATTTCTGTTAAGTGTCTTGCCCAAGAAAATAACCGACTAGCAAGCGACCAGTTTCGAATCTGCAACTCTTCGGCTGACAGGCTACACATTAACTTGGCAAGCTAATCGGTAGGATACATCTACCTTTCGCATATATATATTGGCACCTTGGGTTATTTCACATTCCAGGCAGTTCATTGGGCAGTTGGGGCACGTGGTCTTCATGCAGTGTGACGTGTGGGTCTGGTGACGTCACAAGGCGTTGGAGATGCGACACAGATAACTGCGAGAATCGAATAGAAAGAAAAAAGTGTTTTCCAGAATTTTGCCCAAGTAAGTGAAATTATCATTAAAACAGCCTTGGCATAAGTAAAAAAACACAAGAATACTTTCGTCTTTATCTTACATAGTGTCGTTATCCTTTTTACTAAATTATTATTAGTTTTGCGGTTCCCAGTGATTTTTATTTTAGATAATATCGGTTAAATGACTATTTAAGTGCAAAAGGTTGCCCGACCACTGTCTTAGGTTGCGGCATAATCATCATATGTATCCTGCGCATTAAATTAGTTGTCTTCGTTGATAATCGGTTTAAAAACTTCCTCCCTACTTGTTGGAAGGTGGTATCCAATGTATAAATACGGAAATGCGTAGGACTCTATAGGAAGGCTTATAGCTCAATTAATTCCTGGATTTATCACAGTAATTGTGTATATTTTATGGCGCTAATTTTTCATAGCACAACAATACACCCAACTATAGTCCAGCTTGCTACTTATTAGATAGGGGAGCTTAATGTCCAACATTTATCCACTAACGCACGATTGTCGGGTGTTTAATTATACTTAAATCTTTAAAGCACAAGAATAATTATCCGTCACCTCGTGCCCATCATCGGGTTACCTGATGTATTGAAGTATGTTGTGTGTGATTCAGACGTTTTATCAATTTAGTAGAACCAATCAAACTATTGGGTTAATGCAATGTCCGGTAAGTGCCTCGCTCAAAGACACAATGGACTTGCTAGCCTTAGTTTCGAATCTATAATCCTTTGGTAAACAATCGACGTACTAATCCACCAAGCTAATCGATCTTACATGACAAATACGGAGATTCTTACAACCCAGGCTACCTGACATGGCCCCGTATACACTTCAGCGGGACTATGGTGCTGGACGTAAGCACGACGAATAACAACAGATGTGCGTATGACACCAAACACGTCCCCCAGATCCATCTGCACCATGAGGAAGGGGCGGTGTCAAAATATGTAAGTTCAGCGAATTCTCAAATGCAGAATATTCATGTTCATCCCCGTGGATTTACACACGGTCAAACGTATTATTATCCCACCGTCGGATTACCAGAGCCATTGTAGTGTGTTGTTTATTATTGGGACGTTACTTCACTTTTGGCCGAACTCATCATTCCACTTTGTTTATGCAAAGTCCGCTAAATGTCTTGCCTTCGGACACGACCGAATTACCAGCTTCAAACCACCACCCTTCGACTGAAATGCGACGCACTAACCCACCAAGCTATTCGGTCATAGAACCCATGTTGTGTATGGAACACTTTCGATTGTTTCTACAGTTGACCAGAGGGCCCGTCGGCAGTTTGAAAGTTTTTTGCCTTTTTTAAAATTTTAATCGCCGTGATTGCCTTCGGGAACTTGTTAACAGCTTGCATTGATTGTTAAAAAAAGTAACAGCTTGCATTGATTGTCAAAAAGATTGTCAAAAGAGAAAAGCAAGTTCATATATTTGCTAACTTGACAAATATGGGTGAAAAGAATAAGGTCACGTGATTGCGGAAAGACTTCCCGTTTCATAGAGACCTGTTTACCACTGGGATTCAAAACTAACATACTTTAAACAGTATGCTCGTATGGCTGAATGGTTAACGCGACCAACATATTTACCGTCTTCTATACAACAACTGTCCAAGTAACGAAACTTGGATCAGTAATAAAGAAAACAACTAGAGAGTGTCAACCACGTGTTTTAAAACCACTATTATTTTGTAAAACACATTTTGTATGATATATATATGCGAGCAGGGTCCCTAACCACAATTTGTATTTTATACACCAGGTTAGTAGTTTGTTTCTGCAAGCATAAACGCATGGGTCCCGATCTTGTTATTAATGTTCATTACACAATATATGTTATTGTCAGATGTGCACGTCAGATCCATGTTATGTAATATTCCTGAAATTTTTAACCGGACTGTCATAGTTTTGTTTCTGCAAGCATAAACGCATGGGTCCCATAGTTATTAAACCAAACTTCTTTTCCATGTGTAGTTAAAAAAAGAAAAAGCGTGTTCGATTTACGAACATTTTACCACAAATGTTTTAAATTTAAGCCTCTTGTCAAGCGCTTTGGTAAAGGGAAGGTAAATTCCCGAAACAGCCCGATTGAGTTTTTCATTATTTCGGAGAATTCCCCTGGGTTTAGTACATTAATTTCTGCTTAATATATCTAAGTTATGTTATCTAAGTTAGATGTTTGTTAGATAATCTAACAATCAGTTTTAATCCGCTTTGGCGACTCCTTGTTGGAGATTTCGAAGCGATATAGCATGCCTGTTACAATCATGGTTTAAAACAAATCATAATTTTTAGGGTATTTCCCTATGTTCCCTTTTTCTTTTTGCTCAATAAGGCGGATAGGGAACTAATATTTTGGCCATATAAGCGCTATGCCCCAAAAACCTAATTTAAAAAAATTCCGATTTGTTTTTTTACCTCCCAGGGGAAATCCCCTGAGGTATATTACCCAAAATTTTGGTTTCTGCATATCTAGACCATGTTTTATAACAAATGACAAAGTTTCATTGTAATTCCATTACTCCTTCTGGTAGATGTCAGTGCCACAACCCCATGCCTGTCACAATCATGATTTGAAAACAAAATCTTATTTTCTAGGGTATTTCCCTAGGTAATTTTTTAAATTCTTGTAAATGGTATATCAGTGGCTAATGCACTTACAGTTTGCCAAATTTAAATGAAATTGGATTAGCCGTTCAAGCGCTATGCCCAAGAAAGCTATTTTTTTAAAAAAAGATACCGTTTTGGTTTTTCACCTCCCAGGGGAATTCCCCTCAGTATATTCCGCAAAATTTTGATCCGTGCACATCTAGACCATGTGATTTAACACACGAAAAAGTTTTATTGCGATTCCATCACCCTTCTGGTAGATGTCGTTGCCACAAGCCATGCCTGTCAAGCGTTTGACGAAAAAAAAAAGGAAAAAAAAAAAAAAAAGAAAAAAAAAAACGGACAAAAACAATATGTGTCCCATTTTTCCAAATGGGACCCATAATAAAGCATATGTAAAACAATTGTTTGTTTAAATCAGTATGAAGTTACCTCCCCTTGAAATGACTATTTTACAATGCAGAACGAAACGTTCATGAAATATAAAAAGGTGTTGTATAACTGGAATCCTGACGGCTCCGGTCACGTGTATTTCGTAGATACGAAGATCCAGTCTCTGTGCTACGGACCACACGATTGCAGGACCAATTTTGACCTCATTGGGACAACATTTAAAGGTTTTAGTAAAAGTTAAAAGAATAGTATATTAATGTTTATTCTTGTGAATGGAAAAAGGGGGTTAACACATGGGCAATCGTCAGATCACCTCGCGCCCACCGTCGGGTTACCGGAGCTATATTGCAGTGTGTTGTATATGATTCAAACGTTCCTTTAATTTGGTAGAACCCATTATTCAACTAGGTTCAGGAAATGTCCGTTAAGTTTATTGACCTATAACACAACCGACTAGCTTGTGATGAGTTTCAAACCTACAACTATTTGGCTGAGGATACCATATTTATGTTTATCTCCGTGAATGGGAAAACGCAAGGGGGTTAACACACATGGGCAATCGTCAAAACACCTCGCGCCCACCGTCGGGTTACCGGAGCTATTGTAATGTGTTGTGTACGATTCAGATTTACCTTAATTTAGTCACTTTTAGTAGAATCTATTATTGCAACGGGTTCAGTCAATGTCCATTAAAATCCCTACCCAAAGTACATACCCGATTAGGTAGGGGCCGAAACTGCAACTTTTGGCTAAAAGGCGACGCACTAAACCGCCAAGCTAACCGGTTGGACTATAAATCTGTTTCTTATGATAATTATCAACAAACTCTCTCATGCCACAGAACATATTCGTGGGATGACGTCAACCATAGATGTTGACAGGCAGGTGACGTACGAAATATACGGTTTAGCTGTGGGAATTCCCGGGGTTTTCAAGGGGAAAGTTAAAGGCGCATCTGCCCAAGCTGAGAATACAAGAGCTGGGATTTATCCAAAGGACAAGGGGTATTCTTATGGTGGTTTAGCCAAACATAAAACGTAAGTTTGAAAGAATGATTCGGCTGGGATAAATATGTAGCTATAAACTACCGAATGGCTTCGAATGACTGATTCAGCATGACTGTACAAAGCATAATGGTGCCATATTTAATTTAATGGAATTAGATTAATCCTACAAAAATTGAATTAAATATCAAGCATGTGTATTGTGTACGGTTTAGTGCAATGGTGAATACGACCAATAGTTCTAGGCAATATTTTATAAAAAAAAAACAGACTTAATAGGATTAAACCCTGGCTTAATATTAAGCACACTGTATTAGCAATCCATTTGATCGGCTGAACAAAAACTGCAGAAATATTTGATTCGTATTAAAAAACTGTTATATTAGTAATATATGCAATGACGGTAATCCGTTGGCGGACTTGGTGTTGGAGGAATCTTTCATGTAACCACAGCACCCCTGTTATTCCATAGATTGAAACTTGTATTTTTAAATATTGAATGTTTTACAGGCGAATCCAAAATGTTGAGTGGGAAAACGAATATTACCGCAAATTGTTCAAAAACACAACCGAGTTATCGTTTGCTTTTGCACTTGATTTATACAACATGTATACCAGGGAATCTCGGGTTACTGGGACAATCGGTGCGTTTTGGTATTTATGCTTATTCCCGTGGTTTTAATGCGACACAAACACCCCCCTGGGTTAAAAACTTATATTTACTAATCTTTGAATTAAACGTAAACACAATTAACTCATCTTACCGATTACCGTGGTGGGTTAGTGCGTCGCCTTTTTTAGGGACCAGTTTCGAATCTGTAACCCTTTACTAATCCACCAAAAGCCATTCGTTCGGACTGTCAAAGAAAAAAAAAATAGTAGAAAATATCTTCATTGTAGTTAACAAACAGCAATAGGTGCACTGGGTAATTTAACGAGTGCTTTAACACACGCAACAGCTTCTCATCACCGTCAATAAAAGTCCGACCGGTTAGCCTGGCGGTTAATTGCGTCGCCTATCAATCGAAAGCTTGCAGGTGCGAAACTGGTCGCTAGCTAGTCGGTTGTGTCCAAAATAATGAGAACCTTCTTATCTAACAATGGGTCCTCTTAATATTATGCAGTGCAAAAATCGTTTATAATTATGTTTTTTAAACTGAATCACATCTTTACACCAACAACGCCTTGTAGACAACATTTGTCCGACTGATTAGTCTGGTGGATTAGGCGACGTAATTTAACCGAAGGTTTGCCGGATGGAAACTGGTCCATATAGCTAGTTTGTGTTCTTGGACAAGGCACTTATCTGACATTTCCTGAACCCAATGGAGTGACGGGTTCTACCAAATTTTAATCATACACAACACACTTCAATAACTCTTCTAACTTGACGGTGAGTGCGAGGTGACCTGACGATTACCCGTGTGCTAACGCCCATTGCATTTCCCCATTCACGAGAATAAACATGAATATCCTATTTAAAAAAAAACACATTTAAAAAATCAACATCAAAATGCACTCAGGTTTGACGTCCGCCGACGACCCACTAGAAATATCTGCTGGTCGAAAAATGTTTGAACCGTTGACAGGGGAACTACCAGCGCCATTTTTTGTAGATTATAAGCATAAGGTCATCGTTGTCGATTTCTCAAGTGGTTTGAGCGGTGAAGGGAATGGGTACATTCCGGCAAAGAACATGGACCTCGCTATAAAGTTGGATTACACGTAAATATTAAACCTGGAGTGAAAGTGTTAGACCCATTAACCTGTTAAATTAGACCGGCGTTTTTCAACTATAGGGTTGCAGACGTTACCTAAACCCGGTGGAATAATTGGTTCTACCAAATTGAAAGAACATCTCCATTCAAACAACACAATGTGTAATAGCTCCGGTAACCCGATGGTGGGCGCGAGGTGATCTGACGATTTTTCGTATGATAACGCTTCTTGCGTTTCACATTCACAGGGATAAACATGAATATGTTTATCTTTACTTAAAAATAAAGGTTTTAGTAAAAAATTAATACACCAAAATTGATACCTCAATATTAATTATCCCAGATTCCCCCTTCTATATTTGCCCAACATAAATACACAAATCGTGAACGTGGGCCGAAAGACGATCGCGTATTTGTTGACTTGTGGTGGTGGTTTGTCGGAGAAATACTTCGATCACAACATGGACTGGTACTACAAACGGGGAGGGGTGGTGGAAATTGATATCTCCCACCTTTCAAGCCCGGTCATCAAACTGTTGAAGTTTAATGAGCTAATGGTTCTTCAACGGATGGATAATGGGTAAAAATAGCTGGAATTTTCGGTTTAACTTTTCTTTTAGCAAGGTTGTTTTGAAGAATTTGACCATTTTTGTCACATTTCGATAGGACCTATATATTACTTTTCCAACCAAATCACACCACCTGCCCATATATGCCAAATTTCCAAAGTTTTTACCATACACATTTCTACACAAATCAACCTTGATGAGCACATAACTGTTCATCTGTGCCACATTTCCAAACACCCTACACAGAAACATCCTTGATAAGCACACCACAGAAACATATTACACGATAATAATGTGATTTTACAAAAATAACTTGTTTACACATAGTTGACACTCCATAATCTGAACCAAATTCTCATTAGGTCTTACATATCTATCTTGGAGGAACCTACCAAAGGGGTCCAGTTTGGAACATGGAACGGTATCGCTATGCGTTTGAACACGGGCGCAACGGGACAATTCATTTCATTTGCATCAAGGTTTAATAAACCTCTTTCAAACGCGAAACTCGATTATAATATTTTACCACAAAAAGCTACCGGTTCGTGTTTGAAGAAATGGTGCAACAGGTATGCTTGAGGCTTAGTGGGATGTGCTCATTCTAGTATAAGATATTAAGGTTTGATCCAAAGTTGGGAAACGTAAAGTTCTATCGATTTTGTTCTAAGTAGTAATCCCAAAAGATTGAACCAAATTAGGGGGGTTAGGATAGGATGAGATATTTATGTCTATCCCCGTGGATGGGAAAACAACAAGGGCGTTATTAAACGGACAATTGTCAGATCACTTAGCGCTTACCGTCTGATTAACGGAGCTATTGCAGTTTGGTATGTATGATTGAGACGTACTTTTAATTTGGTAGAGCCCATTTTATTCGCTGGGTTTAGGCAATGCTTGGTAAGTATCTAGCTTAAGGATACGGTCGATTAGCTAGTGACCAGTTTCGAACCTGCAACCGTTCGTCTGAATGGAGAGTCAGTAACCTACCATGCTAATCAGTCACTTTCAATCGCAACCTTGTACCCTACTTAATGCATCTTATAAATCATACTCATTTTATCCCGTTTCATCAATAAATTGTTATTTTTTACCAAATAACTGAAATAATAAGCAAACTTATAACCGACTTAATATTGCAGCACATTATCATATCCGTTAAATGTGTTGTCCATACAACCATTAACTACATACACGGGGAGTAATGGGATGATTGTGCATAACGTGACGGCTGTGAAAAACCCTGGAAACCCAAGAGGCTGCGGCATAGACGGACAGCTGTATATTATGAGTGTCACCTTAAGGTAAAGTGTTTATGTATATTCCAAATATCGGAAATCGCAGATGAACATGTGGTGACGTGGTGTGCTTATCAATGTTAATTTGTGTGGAAATGTGTATGGTAGGGACATTGGAAATGTGGCACAAATGGACAGGTGGTGCGCTTATCAATGTTAATTTGTGTGGAAATGTGTATGGTAGGGACATTGGAAATGTGGCACAAATGGATAGGGAATGTGCTTATCAAGGTTGATATTGGTGGAAATGTGTATGGTAGGGAGTTTGAACAGATGGTGTGCTTATCAAGGTTAATGTAGACGGTAGGAAGATGTGGCACAGATGGACAAAAAAATGTGTATTGTAACATTTGTAAAACTTCAAAAGCAATAGCCGTTAATCAAGCTTCATTTACATTACAGAGTAGAAATTGCTGGTGTAGTATACAAGTACATTATAGCTCAGACTAAGACAAATACAAATGGATTTGACCAGTATATACAAGTCCATGCGCCCAACATTAAAGTATACGCAGATACACCTGTGTTGGAATGCCCGACGTGGATGGATGTGAAAGGTAGGTGTGTCCGGCTCATTAGCTTGGTTGATTAAAGCGTCGCCTTACAGTTGAAGGGTTTCAGGTTCGAAACTGGTCGCTTAGCTTGTTGGTTGTGTCCTAAGGCACTTGAGGGCATTGTCTGGACTCAAAGGATTTATGGGTTCCACCAAATTGAAGAAACGTCGAATTATACAATACACACTTTAATAGCCCTGGTAAACTGACGGCGGGCACGAGATGATCTGACGATTACCCATGTAAAAACGCCCCTTGTGTTTTACATTCATAGGGATAAACATAAATAGCCTATCCTATATCCTAAAGCTAACAAACAGTCGTTAAAACACGTCATTAAAATAGGATATAGGTAAATAATTATATTAGACGCGGCCGTCAAACTGAAGCGAAAATAACAATAATATGCAAACATATTTAATTAAAATTAATTTTAAACAAAACAACTAAGTTAACCAGATACACTTAACGTCACTTGTTTAGGAACATAAATGAGAAGTAAAGTGATCAGTATGAATATCAATCTAAGACCCTCCTGGTTATGATTTCAGCCACTAGTGTAGAACCATACCTACCAATTTTCCACAGACATTTTTATCCAGTATTATAATCTTTACCCGGTGATGTGGAAAAACAAGATAATTGATATGCACTCCTATGATGATGTCCGGAAGAAGTTTAAAATGATTCAGATTTCGATGTTTGAGAAAGATTATGAAGACTCAAGGTGGGGATGATCGATTGAAGTTTGTATGGTGTGTTCTTGGAAATAAAAAAAAACTCTATAGAATCGGATATTATTGTTTATTACCATGGACCTGTGTTTATGGATTAATGCAGTAGTTTATATATAAAGTGACTTCTTTGTTTTACCAACCAAATGACTTGTTGTGTGAGTGCGTTCTTTTGTGGCCATGAGTTTCAGGTTTAAAACTGTTCGCTAGATAGTCGGCTGTCTTTGGTTACGGCAGCTAGCGGACCGTGCCTAAACCCGGCGAAAGTAATGGGTACACTTAATTAAAGAAACATCTTAATCATAAACAGCACATCCCAAGAGCTCCTAACTTATCCTTATGAATCTCTAAATTGGGAACAGCTAAACTCTTGGCCACAAATATATATTCATACACCTTGCATTGTTAAACCGTAATAAACAACCTTATCACAGATATATGCCGGCGTCTCGAGATTTATCGCTGAGTAAGCAGAAATTGATATGGAACTGGATGCAATGTGGAATGAAGTATGGAGAATCATTGTCAGGTATGAACATATCAGTTTAACATATCTTAATTTTATACTTTCACTAATAGCATGTAGCATTTATGTTCGTCCGATTAGCTTAAATTCGTTTCAGCCATAGGGTTGCAGTTTCGACAGTGTCACAGTGTGGGCAAGTTAAAGTGTGTAAGTGTGGGCAAGTTAAACTGACCAAAATGTGTTAACACCCTCTAACCCCATCCTATTTTGAACAAGTATTGATGATAAGACATATATCAGCAAATTACAACACTAACAATTTGCAGAGGTCGACATCTGTGCCAACTTTTCCACTGAAATGGACAAATTAAAACGATATCTGGACCAAGCTATCTACCTCGAGTTGACTACTATTCCACCTTACTTCACCGCTTGGCTCAGTTTGAAAACCGAGTTCACAAGGAATTTGAAAATTGCTAAAGTTTTGAAATCTATTTACACCGAAGAAATGCTGCATTTGTCGATCGCTGGTAACATTCTAAACGCTGTAAGCCAAATTCTTAAAAACCTTTATTTAAAAAAAAAATTGACAGTGATTTGTTGAATTGAGCCATAGTTGGAAAATGTGGGGCAGATATAATTAGTTATAACAGCTGTCGCCTTGTGTCTATTTTTGACAACACTTTCATTTTGGTCGACTTTATTCCACTGTTTTGGTGGGCCATTTATATATTATAAAGTGAAAATCCACATTGAAGTATTATAGCTTAATATCGTTAATTAACTTGTGTATCAGGATTATCTCTGATGTTGGCAGATGACCTGCAATAAGTCCGGCCGGTTGGTCTAACGGTTCAGTGCGTCGCCTTTCAATCGAAAGGTTGAAGTTGCGAAACTGGTCGCTAGATAGTCGGTTGTGTCCTTGGGCAAGGTACTTAATGGACATTGCCTGAACCCAGCGGATTAATGGGTTCTACCAAATTGAAGGAACGTGTCGATCATATACAACACACTGCAATAGCTCCTCCGGTAACCCGACGATGGGCACGAGGTGTTCTGACGATTGCCCGTGTGTTAACCCCCTTGGTTTTCCCATTCACGGGGATAAAGATGAATATCCTATCCTATCCTAAGTCAAATTAAAATTAGTGGCGGCGAAGTGCCTTGTTGAAGGACATTTACGACAGGCAATGATGCGGTTTTAAACATTACCAGTTCGTTCTTCAACAACTCTTGCTTGCGAAGTCTGTGCTCTGCACAAGGACCTTTCTGACTTAGTAGGAGGGTTATTATCTAGCAGAAATTGGCCACGTCTAACCAGTAATACTTTCAATAACCATTGACAACAGATTGGAGGAACTGTGAACCTCACAAACTACGAAGAAATCCCAATATACCCAGCTGAATTAGGGTCGGGAAGCACCTACAACTTCGCACCCGGGTTACAAGTCCCACTGCAGAAGTTTTCAATGGGGTTGGTGAAGGATATTTTCATGGCAATCGAGGCCCCGATGGAGAAGCAGTTTAGGCAGGTTCGGTTATAAGGGATCGGATATTTATGTTTATCCCTATGAATGGCAAAATACAGAGGAGTTACCACTTTGGTAACCATCGGGTACCTTGGGGCCACTATCTCGATAACCATAACTATTGCAAAATGTTGTATATGCCTTTCTTTAAATTTTGTTTAACAAATAATCCATTGATTTCAGGCAAAGTCCGCTAAGTGCCTTGAATTAGGACACAGCCTTCCAGGCAGTGGCTGGTCTCGATCCAAAACCTCTTCTACTTCTTACAGACATTGGAACAATATTATGAACAGGATAGTTATCAATGTAAATAAGAAAATAAGGACCTAATACCATGGATTGTTTGCTCACTTTGTGTCGGGTTAGCTGGTCAGAATTGCAGTGTTTTTTTGTACAATAGAATGACAGCTAACGACATAGCCTATGTGCGTTGGTTTTAATTATTATTTGGCTGACAGTTCTTAGACTACTATTTGAGTTGTGATTTTTATGTAATTATACATGTCAGGATCTCTTCGGGATTGTTCAACTGTGGAAACTACTCCCTACTGCCTCTAGTGGACAAATCACGGACAACATGGACCATCTGGTACGAGAATATCATAATCAGCTTTCCGACACCAGTGGCAGCGATTTAGGCGTCACAAAAAAAGTACAACTCTTCACGAAATGGAAATTGGTTAAAAAACAGGCATCTAAACACTTGAAGCGAACGAGAGAAAACGTGGGCACTGTCGGTGCGATTTACACTGAAATTGCGCTCTTGCTGACAGCTCTAGAGGCATGTGCTCAAATAGACGGTTTAAACGGCAATGGTCCTGGGACTATATTCGTTGGAGACCCGATCAAGCAGTTGAACATGTCCTACTGGTATAACCCAGCCACACATAACCGACTGGATGAATCTGTTGCGTTTTGGAAATCTGAAATTTCTAAAGAAACTTTGGTTCTACAGGATTCTGGGTTAAATTTTCGGGTGAAGAGGGTGGAACGAGACCCATTTCCATCAGGGTCGAACTTGACTTCCCCTCTTTTCCCAGTCACCGATCTCAAAACCGCGATTCAAGCGATTGTCGAGATAGTTTACCAGGGTGAAGGGGGAAGTCCCTGTTCACCCTTCAAATCTACCAGAACCGGCGGGGCTTTATCGTTTCAAACTTCTCATTATGTGAGGTTTATGGAGATGGTTCACGGTCGGAAGTTGCTCCAAATGAAAAGGCCGTCGCTCGACAGCGAAATATCTTGCCTGAACCTCACATCTTATGAGTGTCCGACCGATTTGAAAAGCGATGAAGCGTTCTGCTTCATGGGCGGGGAAATCCCCTTCTACGAGGACGGGGTCTGGCCGATAATAACAAACCCCGACAAAACAATGTATCTTCATGGGACGGACGCCCATCGCTACAACCACCAGTTCAATCTCCAGTACACTTCCTTGCTTAGGTGCTTGGAGTCTTCATTCGGGGGAACCCCCTGGAAAATGCGATCTTGCATGAGTTTGATGTACGACATGATAATAATTGGAAAGCAGTTGGTCAAAACACCTCTCAACACCAGACGAGACACCTACATACCATTCCCACCATGCAATAGTTGCCATGGAACCCCGACATGGTCGTACGTTCGTCCTATCAATGAGATTGATGGTCTGGCTGTCCTTCTTTGAAAAATACAATTGCTTTCATAAAGCAAAAACGTCATCAAGCGAACTATAAACACCCACATGCCAGTATATGTGTGTGGGCCATCTGTTCCCATATTTACCATTTCGGTTTACCCATAACATCTCTTTACCATTGCTGGCTCAATGCACGCGAACGTTTACTATATTAGACGCCAAAACAGTCCTAACCTATCAATAAATTGAATGTAAATTTGTATTCAGTAGACTAAGGTCTAAAACTTAATTTTTTTTCTTTCAGAAAATTCTTACATGACTCTTTAACTTGGAGTAATGGGCCTTATATGACCTAAATCATACTAATGTAATGTAACTCTTTAACTGTTCCCATGACAATTTAACTAGTTATGTTTTTTTAAATACTGTTTGGTATTGACTTTTGTGCCTACTAGACAGTGTCAACCATGTGTTAACTACCTTCTTTGAGAAACCTCATTTTGACTGTACACTATACATTTTTGTAAACAGACTTTGGTTTCGTGGCTGCTTAATTATACTTGGCACATGTGACACACGTGTTTATTAGGTGTTTCTGCAGGCAGAAACTAAGTTTTCTCAAATTTTATGTTGATTTATGCAGGTTTAAGTGGTTAATTAATTCATACACGTGTTATAGTGTATATAATTGGATCTGAATTTTATGTTTTTTTGCATTTCCTAGGAAAATTTTAATTACAATAATTGAATTCTAAGCCGATTGTATTTTATCATTCTAAGATAGGATAGTTATATTATTCCAAGTAAATTAGAAAAAAACAAATGGTATTATTACACAGGCAATCGTCTGATTACCTGAGTTATTGCAGTGTGTTGTGTATGATTTAGACATTTCCTCAGATTCATATAACCCATCATTCTACTGGTTTCAGGCAATGGCCCGCCAAGACCAAGGACGCAACCGACAAGCTAGCGATCAGTTTTAAACCTGCAATTCTATGACTCTTGAGGCGACGAACCAATTCATTAAGCTTTTAGGTCGGATTAAGACATCAGTTAACAAATAATATCTGCGACAAAAAAAAGCGTTTTTATATTTTTGAAATCTATAATGTTATATCATATGAATAGACGTTTCATGGTCGAATTAATGTTCAACTAATATTCACAAAACACTAAAGACTGCCACGTCCTCCAACTACAATATTAAAAATATAATTATCCATGTTTCATCCTCACAGCGCAAGAGGCTTTAACACACGAACAACCCACATTTTACTTCACGCCCATCGTCGAGTAATGAAACAGAAATACTAAAGTGTGTTGTATATGATCTAGACGTTTCTTCTATTAACTTCTCCTACCTATAATTAACCAATTTCATATGAATAGCTTGTTACATATTGTTTCACTTTTCCGCAATATTAATAACAAATCTTACGTACAAGTCAGGGGTCGGCAACGCCGGCACATCTGCCACAAGGGGCACGCGAGAGGTTTTTGTGACAGTCCGCGTGATTTTACACATACACGCAAAAAATCTATATTATACTCTTGTGCAAACCCAAGCTCTCTACGCTGCACAAAATCAACAGTTTTAGTTATCTTAAAATTATTAGTCCGCCCGGTTGGTCTAGCGGTTAAGTGCGTCACCTTTCAATCGAAAGGTTGTAGGTGCGAAACTGGTCTCTAGCTAGTCGGCTGTGTCCTTGAGCAAGGCACTTTACGGACATTGCCTGAACCCAGAGGATTAATGGGTTCTACCAAATTGAAGGAACGTGTCTATCATATACAGCAATAGCTCCGGTAACCCGACCATGGGCGCGAGGTGATCTGACGATTGCCCGTGTATTAGCCCCCTTGGTTTTCCCATTCTCGGGGATAAAGATGAATATCCTATCCTATCCTATTTTATTTAGTGAGGATACCTATTGTTGAATGTTTGGTAAAATACGTTTGAATAGTTAAATAAATGATTGGCAAGCCAAGTTGGCTATATTATCATATTATTCATAAACTGTCGCACTGTATTCAAGAGGTTGCCGAACCATGGTAGAGTTTTTGCAAGTGTAACACTAAAAAAAACTCCTTATTGAGAATATTTTTATTGCCTACTAGGCTTAGTCTAAATTACATAATAATGATTTCAAGTTTTGTAAACTAATTTCGGTGGTTAAATTTTGATTAAGATATGCTTTATTCATATATGGTCACTTCGAAACGCAGTGAACCTTTTGGTCTTTTATAGCACGTGTGACGTAATATGATTGATGTTTTGTGGATAAATTACTTTGAAATTTGAAACCGCTCTACTCTAGTGCCTGCTTTAATCAGTTTTTTTTTGTATAACCACAACAAGCCATTCTGTATAGGCACGTTATTATAGCATCTGTTGGCAATTGTTGTAGCTTGAATTACTTCTTGTGGTATTTTAACTTATATGGATCTTACAAAATGCGAGGTTTTATTATGCTGTTACTAGGTCCTGCCTTTGCAAGTAAGTTTAGAAATTTATTTAGTAGAGTGGTCAATTGAGTGTAACAATAGAATAGGATATTCATGTTTATCTCTTTGAATTGGAAAACGAATTGTGCGTTAACACACTGACAATTTATAATAACTTCTCGCCCACCGACGGGTTATTGCAGTATGTTGTAAATGATTCGAACGTTCCTTCAATTTGGAAGAACCCATTACACTACTAGGTTCAGGCAATGTCCGTTAAGTTCGTTGCCCAAAGACATAGCCGACTAGCTAGCTACCAGTTCCAAATCTGCAACCCTTCGGCTGAAAGGTGACGCACTAACCCACTGAGCTGATCGGTCAGACATAATTTTTGACATGTAGTACGATCGTGTGGCCGAATGGTTAACGCGACCGATACATATACCGACTTACATACAAGAAAACGGTCTTAGCAACGAACCGGTTATGGATTCAAAACTAATCCCAGGGAAAAAAAATATTGACATGTGTACGGTCGCATGGCCAAATGGTTAACGCGACCGATACATATACCGCACTCTTATACAAAAAAACGGTTCTAGTGACGAGCCCATCATGGGTTCGAAACTTGGCTCATTAAAAAATAATACTAACATGTGTACGGTCGTGTGGCCAAATGGTTAACACGACCGATACATATACCGACTCCTGTACAAAAAAAACGGTCCTAGTGACGAGCCCATCATGGGTTCGAAACTTGGTTCGAGAAACAAAAAAAATATTGACATGTGTCGCGCAGGTTGTAGTTTCTCCGGCAACGAAATAACTATGTTGTCGTCAAATAAAAACTCGATCCACCGCATGTTTGCCTACAAGCTTTGCCTTCCCTCAACACCGCTTCACGTTGAAGCAAAAGTCGAAACGGTCGGCACCGCTAGAAAGAACCACAGCTTCAACGCAAGTGTGGTTGACATTTTCATGACGCACGTTTTGCTGGAACTGAAACGAACGGATCAAAACACTGGTTGGGAACTTTTGGAACTGAATATATCTTGGACGGCGTATTTACAATTAGGTAACTGTATGGATTACATACTTTTTCCGATAGACCTTTTATATCGGGTGCGATTGGCTTTGATTTAAAAAAATCAATTTGGAACTGGTTATGATTGAATATTAAACTTTGCTAAAGTTATACAAAAATATATACATTTATATACGCAATACGTAAATGGTATAAATACATAACATATCGATTTTTTGTTTATTGCAGGTATTGTACACTTAAAAATACTTTTTCATTGCTTAACCAGCATTCGTCAGATTACCTAGCCTTCGCCATTGGTTACCGGAGCTGTTGCAATGTGTTGTAAATGATTCGCACGTTCCTTTAATTTGGTAGAACCCATTATACCACAGGGTTCATGCAATGTTTGTTATGTGACTAGCCCATTAACACACCAACTATCTGGCGACCAGTTTCGACCACCCTTACTGGGGATACCATACACGCATCCATTGTTTAACAATATCGCAACGTACAAAATTGTATTATCCAGCAGACCTTTCCTTGCAAGGATTTCAGGAAAAACATCTTTATTTCAGGGTGTAGGTACGGTCGTAAACTTGGAAGTATTTGCTACGAGGCCGTGTACACGAAAAGAAATTACACCGATGGAGCTTTGGACTGTGGTTCAAGAGGAGGGAGATTGGCGGCCGTTAAAAGCAATGCAATTGCTAAGTTAATTGCCGAGGTAACGATAGGATATCAGATGTTTTATCCTCGTGAATGGGAAAAACAAGGGGGTTAACACACGGCCTGTGGATAAAAATGAGATATATTAATCTAGCCTGCGTTACAGATGGGCAAGTCTGGTCACACAGAATTCTTTATCGGACTTGATGATACCGGGAACATTTGTGTACAGGTAAAAATGTCAATGAATATTGGCAAACAATATGTTGACTGATCAAACTTTGTGTCGTAATCAGCAGAACTGGGTTAATTACATGTAATCTCGTTACGAAGAATATCCGGATTAGCGTGGTGAGTTAGAGTATCGCTATTCAGTCGAAGGGTTACAGTTTCAGAACTGGTCGTTAGCTAGACCTTGTGTCCTTGAGCAAGGCACTTAACGACATTGCCTGAACCCAGCGGATTAAATGGTTCTACTAAAGTGAAGGAAAATGTGAATCATACAAAACACACTGCAATAGCTCAGATATTCCGTCGGTGGGTGGGGATAAACATAAATCTTATCCATATGCTTAATTACATTGTATAAACTTATTACATAAAATGCTTATTTGTATAAGCCCATGAATCCTTTGCATTCACTGTAACACAAGCACATCGGAATCTATTGGTTCAGTTTAAGTAAAAATTGTCTTCTGGTTGTAACTCCGACGCTCTATTTTCCTGGAAACGAATAAGTACAAATATTCATTTTGTATTTAAGCGATGGCTCACTTTTCTCCAACTCGTTCAACTTATGGGCGCCAAGCCAGCCGGAACCTGGGAAAGAGCATTGTGTTGTTCATATCGTGACAACTTCGCCCGGAGATTGGCACGACTGGCCATGTTCGAGTCTGTTCGACTACATTTGTCAATATCCCTTAACATACGCATGAACAATGCTATTTAAACGAGTTTCAGTTTTCAGCGAAGTGTCCTTTAATGCAATGTACATAATTTGGTCACATTACTTTTCGCCTTGGAACAAAAAAATAACCAATAATGCTAAATGTTCGTTCAGGTATTTTCGTGTTACCATTTCCAAAAGACAACAAAAGGAAATATATTAGACCTGTTAATATAATGCACTATTACCACTATTATAATAACAGCATGTAATGAGCATGGGGCACGTTTGTTATTTCTTGTTTTATACAACTTTTACAAACTTTTAGAACACCTCTTTGTACACCGTTTTATACATAGATCACTTTTATTTCGCATTTAGTTTATACCATTTTCATCTTGTTATTGTTTTTTCTTCGCTTTGCTATTTTAACACTCGTTTTGTTCTCTATCTCTCGGGGCATTTTAGTATTTAATATCAACGTAAGTGCAGTGCTGTTTTTCATGCTGGTTACTATAGTAAAACAGTGTTCAACTCGAGCCCCCAATTTTTAATTAAAAATTAAAACTTAATTAGTTGTAATACATTATTATCACATTTTATCAGTGCACAGTCCGTTTCACGCCGTCACCACACATAAAAACAATATAATCAAAACTATTTTCTTCATCTTTCAGCGAGTAACGCAATGAACTCAAAGCAACAAATGTCTCAAAATGAACCATTCCAGCCGAAACGCTTCTTTTAATCACTTTCCCACCCTCATTCCCCCTCCCTCCCTTCCTGTCCCCACCATACCAGCCATAAGCTCCGGACATCAGCAAAGTGCTACAAACACGCTTTGCTCAACCGATGTTTTAACTCAAAGTTTTAACTTTAAAAACTAGAATTTGCTGCGTTTAAGATATTCCAGGGATAAACAACAGATGGAAGATGCAACGTCACATCCGCTCTGCATCAACAAGCAATTTCCTCAACTCCCTACCCCCCATTATCTTGTGCCCACACAAGAGTTGTATTACCTTAAATTGTTAAATACGAAATATGACATTTATTACAACAGTAATAATGTGTCATTGTATTTCTGTTTGCTGTTCCGTTGCCTTTTCCTGAATTTCATTTACCATTTCAATTTCTACCGTTTTTATTCATCTGTCATGGAATAAAAACAAAATTTGATCACCGACGAAACATAATGCTACGATTTGGTTTGACCTGATTGCACATCAGTTGTAGGAATAAGTAGCTTCTTTTTCTAACTTCAAAAGTATATCACCGATGAGATTTTCAATCAGTGACAATTTCTTGTCTGTCTCGTTCAAGTCTCGTTCGACGTTGGTTTTGAATTGAAGGAAACTGTTCAAAGCTTGTTTCGCTCCGACGGGAAGTTGCATTCCCTCCCACGCCCGCCCCTCCAATGTGAAACGAACCACTCCACATTTCACCAGCGTAGCCTCCCCGCCTACCTCAACCACAGTATAACAAGGAGCAGATATGAGAGAATCATCTTCATATTTATCTCTCAAATCTTCCATCAGATCCAATTGCTTAAGTGCTTCCAGCTTTACTTGAATTTTCTCCTTTTTTGGAAAAACCTTATTTTGCTTCAGTTTCGCTGGTCTCCCGTCTTTCTTCCCGCACTTCCGACAATGCTTGGGTTTTATCGGGACTTCTTTTAACGGTTTGCTGACTTCCTGTCTTGCCAAGTACCCCCCTCCGTGTATGAGGGTGCAAACTCTCAGCGACCATCGAATCGACTTCATTGCGCGCTCTGTCCTCGTCTTCAACATCTTCCACGTTGATTTCTCATTTGTTTCCTCTCTGATCACAAAGGGATTATCACGTCATAGAGCAGTTTGCAACTACGTCATGTCAAACACACTAGAGACAATGCTACCATTTGTTCAATCAATTCATCCCAGTGGATTCGGGTGTGTGGTAGGTTAGTGCGTTGCCTTTTCGCCGAAATGAGGCAGTTTCGAACTATAGGCGCTAGCGGTTGTGTCCTTAGGCAAGGCACTAAACGGAGATTGCCCGAACCCAGCGGATTAATGGGTTCTACTAAATTGAAGGAACGTGTCTATCATATACAACACACTACAATAGATCAGGTAACCCGATGGTGGGCGCGATGTGATCTGACGATTGCCCGTGTGATAACCCCCTTGGTTTTTACATTCAAAAGGAATAAACACGAATAACCTCTCGCAAAGACTTAAAAGACGAGCCAGTGGCCAAATTTTCAACCAACAATTGTATAATGACATGGCACATACCCTGTACTGAAGACGGGGCTTCCCCGGCATGGATCATTCTCAATTGTTTCGCTTCTTTGTTTTCGAACCTATGACGTAGTGGGTATGAGGTTTATCTGATGTGTTTATTTCATTGTCCCATTCAACGGGATAGAAATAAATATTCTTCGACAGGAGAAATCGTCAGAAGGTCTTGTAAAAGTTTCCGCAGCAATTGCGACAATAATATCCGATCGCTTAGTCTGGTGGGTTAGTGCGACACTTTTCAACCGAAAGGTTACAGATTCCAAACTGGCCGCATATTATTATTATTATTTTTTTTAACCGAGCCAAGTTTCGAACCCATGATGGCTCGTCACTAGGACTGTTTTTTTGTATAAGAGTCGGTATATGTATCGGTCGCGTTAACCATATGACCACACGAACATACTTGCATATTATTTTTCTCTTCTAATTAAATCGAACCCACTTAATATCGACGCCACCCACCTGAATCTTGGTCCGCCATCTTTTCAATCTCTTCACTTTCTTCGCCACTTGGGGGTTTGTGGCTGCGTCGCGCTCCCATTGGACCGATTCCATCGACCTCAGGTTAAGCTGTGGGTGGTTGGCGGTGATGGGTCAACCAAGGGGGGAATTTGAGGTTCAAACCCTTAACTTAGGGGTTTCGTGGTCGATAACCCTGAACAACTTGCTGCTCGATCGTGTGTCACGATTGGTTGTCCACCATGTGCAAGAAACCGATAGTTTATTGGATCGAAACCAGTCCATTGGTGGTTGTATTGTTGGGAAAGGCGCTGGACTAAAACAGTAGACTGTGGGCACGGGGTTATCCAACCTGGACTAAAACAGTAGACTGTGGGCACGGGGTTATCCAACCAACACCAATATTCCACAGCCGATGCCCCACTCCCAAGGTAACACCCATGAACTTACCTCATTCGCCACACTAAACGTCAACTGAACTTTGTGTTCGAACAAAGCTTTGATCGATGGCAACGTCTTCGCTACTTCATCCAAGTTTTCCCCGCTGATGACGTCAATGTCGACGTAAGTGAGCGCCTTCACCATCACTCCACTCTTCCTTCCCCCGCTCTCACCCCACACATCAACCCCGAATGTATCTCCCTTCGCTGGGAATAGTTCGATCCAAGTTTGTAGGATGGGAAGTAATAGCATTAGTTCACGCCTCGATTTTAAAATTACTATTAATATATATTACCAGCCCGTCAGTCTAGGTTAAGTGCCACGCCTTTCAATCGAAAGGTTGCAGGTGCGAAACCGGTCTCTAGCTATAGTCGGTAGTGTCCTTGAGTAAGGCACTTAACGGACATTGCCTGAACCCAGCGGATTAATGGGTTTTACCAAATTGAAGGAACGTGTGAATCATACACAACGCACTGCAATAACTCGGGTAACTCGACGGTGGGCGCGAGGTGATCTGACGATTGCCCGTGTGTTAACCCCACTAGTTTTCCTATTCACGGGGATAAACATGAATATCACTATCCTATCCTATCCTATTATGTTAGTTATTTTGGTATAATTCCGGCTGTGACGTGTAATTTGAGCGTGTTATAAATACATTTATTTGTCGATTATATCAAACTTATCTGTATATTTGTCCAATACGCATCTGTGTAGGAAGCGATCAGGGTAAAGATCGAGGGCAAAACCCTCCTACTTAACCCACCATGTTATATTCCATCGAGCACACAAACTCACTGAGCAGTCCGACCAGCATCCCCTCCTCACACCACCTCCACATTCCCTCCCATGATGAAGTAGACACAATCCACCAACTCATCCCGGTCGCACACGATCTCCCCGGGGGCGAGACACACGCGCTCCAACCGCCGAGCCACATGCTGCAAGCCGCTCTCATCCAACGAGGTGAAGATGGGCTGCGAGAGGAGCAGTCTTCGATGCATGTGGACGCATATCTCCGAGCGCTTGTATTCGGGGAGCAAACTTAATACCTGGGGAGTGGGTGGTTGTGTAAGAGGGGGGGGGGTGTATGGGGTTATGAATGGGGGTTATGTATGGGGTTATGAATGGGGTTATGAATGGGGGTTATGTATGGGGTTATGAATGGGGTTATGAATGGGGTTATGAATGGGGTTATGAATGGGGTTATGAATGGGGGTTATGTATGGGGGTTATGAATGGGG
>CH002320.1:401452-415621 GCA_000149265.1 Ciona savignyi
GGGGGTTATGTATGGGGTTATGATTGGGGGTTATGTATGGGGGGTTATGTATGGGGGTTACGAATGGGGTTTATGTATGAGGTTATGAATGGGGGTTATGTATGGGGTTATGGTATGGGGTTATGAATGGGGGTTATGAATGGGGGTTATGTATGGGGTATGAACGGGGGTTATGAATGGGGGTTATGAATGGGGGTTATGAATGGGGTTTATGAATGGGGTTTATGTATGGGGTTATGCATGGGGTTATGTATGGGGTTATGTATGGGGTTATGTATGGGGTTATTTATGGGGTTATGTATGGGGTTATGAATGGGGGTTATGAATGGGTTTTTGAATGAGGTTATGTATGGGGTTATTTATGGGGTTATATATGGGTTTATGAATGGGGGTTATGTATGGGGTTATGAATGGGGGTTATGTATGGGGGCTATGTATGGGGTTATAATTGGGGGTTATGTATGGGGGTTATGTATGGGGTTATGAATGGGGTTATGAATGGGGTTATGAATGGGGTTATGAATGGGGTTATAATCATTCAGCAGAGAAAGCTTCGAAACGGCGAAACTACAGTCGTTATAGCATCTCATTAATAAATTTAGTTAAAAAAATGTTAGAAAAATATCGACGCGGCTTTGTTATAAACATAAACTGTTAACTGGCCATTATTGCGTCAAAAAACAAATGATATTGCATGTCGTTTTTCTCGTTTTCAAAATTTCCATCAAAGGTTTCGTCTTTTCATGGTAGAAACAACAATAAATAAACTATGTCGTCAGACAGCGATAAACGCGAAGGATCTTTGATATAATGACGTTGCAGGGGAATCCCGGTGGGGAATCCCGGTAATTAATCTCACCGCTTCCTCGTCGATACCATGCGAGATAACTCGGGTGAAGGAGACGTAATCGCATATTCGCTCGGAGAGTATCGGTGGGAGCTCGTAGAGGGAAGCGAAGTCTCGGATGGATTTCATCTGGTCGTGGAAGTCCTGGTGTTTGTTGCTTATTTGTTGCAGAATATTGGTCACATTGCCGAGTATGGCGGCGTAAAGTATCCCTGGAATATCATGGGGTTTATGCAGGTGGATATGTTGTTGTGACCTCATCCAACCCGCCTACCTCCCATCATTAGGATGAAGATGCAATAAATCTTCTCCAGTGTGGTATCAGCTGCTATGTTACCGAACCCGGCCGATATGACGCTGGTCATGGTGAAGTACAGACACAAGATGTAACATCTACGAGTGGTCGGCCCCCCTTGTAGCGTCCCTGTCAATCATAGTTTTTTTTTACCGAGCTAAGTTTCGAACCCATGATGGTCTCGTCACTAGGACCGTTTTTTTTGTATAAGAGTCGGTATGTGTATCGGTCGCGTTAACCATTTGGCCACACGACCGTACACCTGGCAATCATAGTGACGTATGTATGGCTGGTCTAGTGGTTAAATCATACATGAGTGACGCGTCTATAACCCTAGTCTTGTGGTTAAAGTCGCAGTCTAGAATTTTTTATTTTAAAACCCGAGATTCGCAGGAAGATGCGTGTTTCGTTATATGAAGCTTGTTAAAACAAAAGTTTGTATTGCAAAATAAAAGTCGCAATAATTGAGCAACAAACGACTTGGTTGTTACAAAATATATTCATTATGACGCATGGAGTTGTCACAACCAAATGTTTTCGTATTCTGACATCATAAACGTCGTTCGCATGTCATAATCCACCATAATCCAGCACCGACCTGTCGTCCGATTGAACACGAGAGGGCAGTCGGGATCATCGGATATTCGTATCAACCACGTGGTTGGGGGGAGATGCTGATTGGTGGGGGGGATGGCAGCTTCAGCTTGAATGGGAAGATTGGATGAGGATGTTAACACCGGGGGTGATGTGACGTCACACGGGTAACCGCCAGATTACTATGCGGGTTATCTATTGCAGTGTGTTGTGTACGGTAAAGAAATAGATTTGATTTGCTCAACGCATCAATTAGCTGTATATAAGGGCGCAAAAGCCTTGAGTAACGATAGGTTTGTATTTTGGCCGTCTCATTATTTCTTATCAATCCAGGTGGTTAGATCGGAGATATATAAACAAGAGAGAGATTGGCAATGACGTCATAGTCATTGTTTAACTTGAAAATAAAAACCAAACTCGTCACGCTTGTGATTAAGGTAAGAATCAAAACACTGTATCTGTCATTTTCGCTTTTATCAGTTTTACAAGGATTTTAAGAAGTGCAAAAGTATGGATTCATTATTGAACTTATCTGACGGGGAACTTTCCATTATTTTAGAAATAGAACTTGACGAAGAGAACAGTTCATCATCTGTTTCCAACGTTATTAATGTATCAAAATCTACCGCACCACTTTTACAGCCAATATCAGATACGGAATTAACAGAAATCATAGCCGCAACCGCCTGCAACATTGGAAAACTATATACACCAGACAGTAAAGTGTAAACTTTTTTGAAAGATATTTATTCTAATTTACCAAATGCTAATCAATTTTACTCTCGAATCACACAAAGCCTAGTCAGTGCTAAACAAGTCATCCCGGAGTTGGGTCAGATTAATGCAACCAGATTGTTACGCCAAGTTGGAGATTCATTGTATAACCATTATATTTATCAGCAAAATGAAAAGTTGGTTCCACTTAAGAAAATTACAGAAATAGATGACAAGGATATTGAAGTTATTGGTAATAATAAATTTGTACATATATGCTTAATTACCAGTATTTTATGTAACTTTATATCATTACAGAACATATTATGATAGTTCTAGCTTGAAAATTGTTTATGTCCACCTACGGGTTACCAAAGCTAATTGCAGTGTGTTTTGTGCCTCCTTGCCCAAGGCTAAAATCAACTACTGGTAGCTAGCAGCTGGTTTTGACCCTACTACCATTCAGTTCAAAGCCGACATGCTAAGTATGGAATAACCGACCATACAAATATATCATGTGCGGTACCAGTATGAAAAAATATTTGGGATAAAGATTTCAAATTTTTTCTTTGTTTTAAAGGTGGGTTTATTTTGAGACAGTTGAAAAAGAATGGAGCTTTCAAATGTTGTCCAGCCATAGTTGATTGTCTTTCATCAAGTAGTAACGATTCGAGCAAAGGCATGGTTTTCGAGCGAAATTATATTGAGGGATCTGGAGCTCTGTTTGGGATAACCTATTCTTTATTAGAAGTACTTAAAATTACTGAGGCATCCTTCAAGAAACTTGAGTATAGAAACTAATATAAATATTGACAATGTGGTAAAATCAGCTTTAGAGCATGTATATATTTTACAATCCATTTCTACAATTTCTAGCGATTCGGAAGTTTGCGAGGAAAATGTTAAGAACATAATCTTAGCAATTATTAAGTATTATATAAGATCAGATGCTATAGTCATGTTAAAAAAATTAAGTCAAGTCTCAACAACAAAGGTGAAAAAGGAATAAGAAAAAGTTTAATCAAGTGAACTTTATACATTTTGTTATTTCTGTTATTGTTTTAATTTCCATTTATTTATTTGATATATGCCTACTTGTGATGTTGCTTATAACAGAAGCTGTCAATAAATAAATTTGAAGTTATAATATAGGATTGGTATTGGTACAAACATTTGCACATTGTTAATTGGAATATGAAAATGATATACCGGTACTCAATTTTGTAGTATTTAAACAATAACATAAAAATAAACAAAAATATACAACAAAACGTGTCGCAGCTGCATTGTCAAAGGTGATGGAATCTTCTAGGGCAGTCTTAGTTTAAAGCCTAGACACCGTGTTTCTCATTAAAGGAAACTCAAGGTGCTGCCCTGTCGTCTAGGTTCCCCCTTTTTTTATGCATCTATACCAAGAACCAGGAAGGCAACCTCAATCACTGCTACTTGTGGCACGCAGTGATTAGGTAAGCAAAACCTGGGAAACAACACGATTATCACCGCATGCGCTTGGGCAATGGCTCATTGCTGACATTATTTTTATACTCTTCGATTCTTACATTTGAACCATGTATGTTTTTCTGTTTCCGTTTAATCGAAATAATATTATCATTTGAAAGAAATTGTGCTACATCCGGATTGTCACTACGCCGCCCAAGTCCTCGCTGCTGTCCAAAATAGTGTTCCAAGACATCTTGGCTGATTCGACGAGTGCAAACAAAAGGACAACCATTGGAAAGTAAATGTCGAATTAAGGAAAGCATTCCACGAACAGTTAACTGCAATCCTTTATAAGTGGGATAAGAAATAAACATTTTTTGTTTCACAAATTTTGGAATGCTGGAGTCAGCTTCTAAGAATTTATACCAGTTTGTAAAATATGGTAAAAAGTCATGTTCAAGCCAGCGTAAACGAGGGTCATTAGGATCTTGATATGGTTTCAAATCCGGGGTTCTTCTGTTTTCTGTAGTTTGAAGTCGTATTCATCAAATCAAAAAATCTGTTAAACATGAAACAATATTTTGCAGTTCCTTCATGGCCAGCCTTTTTTAATTCCAATGAAACAGATCTGCTCAGGGTTTGTGCAGCTATCGGTACACTCATCTTGGAATATGATGTTAACTGTGTGTGACTTCTTGTTATTTTCGGTAGAAAATGAAGTTCCCTATCTGCATCAGTGTTAGCAACTAATGTAAAATGTTTCCAAGTTACAAAATGTCCATCAATGTCTTTCATCAGTCTTGTTGACTTTCCAGTACCACTTGATTGAAGGCAGTTGCGGGCAGTCTTTAAAAGGTGGGGTGGATCTGAAATCAAATAAATATATCTACCGTCTTCACAGAATGGATAACGGACCTTTTCAGTGTTGTCCCCTAAAATTTCCAAACATTTTCTATTATTTCCACTACCATCGCAGATTATAGCCATTACTTTTAATTTGCATTGAATTTCCAAAGTGTCAACAGCATTCCATATTATGGATATAAGATTAAAACTCTTGGCAACTGCTGTTGGATAAAATGCAAGTGCTCGACTGATAGTACCTGTGCAGCCTTTAACATACACAACAAGCATGTACTGTGCAATTCGTGGAGAGCCAGCTTCATGAACATTCGAATCAGTGAATCCAACAATATCACCAGTAGATTGTTTGTAGACCAAGTTGGATTTAATTTTCATTTCATCGAAGGTTAAATAAACAAATCGCTCATGCTCCGCAGCCATTTCACTTTGTTGCGATAAGGCCGTTATAATATGCTCATTAATTTTTCCAGTTTCATTAACGTTAGCATTACGATAGTCAAATAATTGTAGCTGGGAAGGTAGGCGCAGTATTCCTCGAAGTTGTTCATAAGCTGAAGAACTTTTGGCATGTAGACTTAGCGAAAAACGAACAATTTCTGGGTGATACTGCTTTTTGCAATTTTTTTCATTTACCGACTTTTGTGTGTCCCAAAATATTTGCTGGAATTCAGTTAATTCACCAACGGCAGCAGCACCTTCACAAATACTGGTTACATCTAAACCAAGGTTTGCTCCAATGTCGGTCCCTTCTTCTGTGTTTAGCATATTATGAATAACCTGGAGTTCTGTATTTACATCTTTGAATTGCTTGCGCTGTTGTTTCACAGTAGCAATTAGTCGAGCTTTGGAACATGAGGAAAGTGGAGCATGATGTTTCAGTGGTAAAACGGCATCTGGTTTAAAAAAAGCTTTGGCTGGAGATGTAATTAAATTCTTGTTCAAATCAGGGTGAAGTACTTCACATTCGCAACAAACCTTTCCATTTCTAACTTCTCCTAAGCAAGACTTTGACCTATATATTGTGGAATACGCTGGGCACATAGCTTGCATTAAATTCTCTTTTCTTTGAATGTGGTAAATATAGCAGTCGGATTCACTCTTCGTAAATGGAACTCCAGGACATAAGTTTGAAGCCATATTTTCGGCATCGGTTGGTGAGTTTGCAATAATGCATAGATTCAGGTTTTATTTTTGTATGATAACCATCAATTATAAACTTAAAACTTAAATTATTAGTGTTAACTAGGACTTTTACAGTATTTGTTTCTGTAACTTTGACCAATTCAATATAATGCCACAGTTTCTCACATTTTCGGTTCAAGGTCCACCCTCCACGCTTTAATCTGCCATATGCTTTAATCACATCACCTAGACTCTTATTCACTTGCGGGTCTTGTCGATTTGGCATCAGTCTCTTTTCAGTTTTAATGGGCCGATCACCAGTTCGATGAGGAAAATTTAAAAGGGGAACAGCTCCTGGTCTCAGACATTTCCTATTTCTAGGCGGTTTTACAATAATATCTTCCTCTTTAAAGTGTCTTTCACAAATATCTGCATTTCCTTTGTGAAGAACCATGGCAATATTATCTTTCGGATCTTTTTCATCTCGGTACTTTAGGATACATTTTTTTAATACATTGTTGTGCCAATTGTTTTCTTGTTTTGCAAATGGATTTACTGTAAAAACCTTAAAATTTCCTCCAATAGCGCTATTGCATTGTGGTATGGAGCAATACGATGCTGGCATATTATCTGATAATATATCTGTAAAAAGTCTGTTATGCATGACACAGAAATGTTTATAAAGTCCACTTTAAACCACTTACATTCCAACTAGGCTATTCAATATTCTGATTACAGTGGACTATCCAATTAGCAGTAAAAATTACTAAACGTATTACGGATCATAGCGACTAGTACCAACCTATACCACCGCTACCGGTATCTAAATAAATAGTACTTTATTCTTAAATAGCGGCGATCTTAGTTTCTTGCTCCTCTCGACTAAAAGCCTATATATACCAGCTCATTAAAAACATACTTTACAATTGGAGTATACGTACTGAACAATATAAAACATCGTATAACTGGCATAAATAAGACAAAACATAATCTAAAACCAAATTCGGAACCGGTACCTTAATTATTCAACCGTGACGATATTTCAACTTCACAACTCGTAACAAACAAATATGACGTCATTGCCAATCTCTCTCTTGTTTATATATCTCCGGTTAGATAGGATATTCATATTTTCATCGACTGTGGTTCTAACAACTAATAAGATTAAAACTTGGTATTTTCTGTGGATGTTGCGTTAACACACGGGCAATCGTAAGATCACCTCGCGACCACCGTCATGTTACCGGAGCTATTGCATTGTGTTAATATTGACTATTAATATACATACCAGTAACGTCATCATCATAATTTTCTACGTCATCAATACTCCAGCTGACGTCATTCGTGCTGAGGTCGGCAAAGAAATTCTCCGTCGTTCTTTGCGCTTGTGCTGGTGCCGGAAGTGACGTAAGACTGGATTCGAGCGTCATCTTTGCGTGGAAATACTGAGCGGTGCTGTAGAGGGTGACGATGTACCATCCACACGCCATCCAGTGGCAGATAAGTAGGATGAGGCAAACCTGGTGGGATACAAGGATCAACCAAGCGGACGTCTCCATTGAATATGGTGTAGAAGCCCGACTGCGAGCGTGTGGTATTCAGATGAATAACACGTCACAAAAAAATGATTGAAATGATCGTTTTTTTGATGTTAATTTCGTGTTTTAGTCGCCAAATACAAAAAAAAAACAATGTTGTTTATTCACAGCACCCACCAGGACAATTAGAGTCGCCCACGCGTGCTCCAAGTACCGATCCATGTCCCTTGCAATCCTAATCATCCTTAGAAGACGGAATGTCTTCAAGATGCTTAGCAGATACGACAATTCCTGGGGAATAACCGGTTACCTTACGCCCATGCGCAATAAAATATGGTTTCTATAGATTTCCACATGTTTTTTTAGTTTCGAACCCACGATGGGCTAGTTGCTAAGCCCGTTTATTTTGTATGCAACTATGTGTATGTATCGGTCGCGTTAAGTATTACTTCACATGACCGTACTTATGTAGATAGGATATTCATGTTTATCTCAGTGAATGGGAAAATCTCGGTTAACATACGGGCAATTATCAGATCGCCTCGTGCCCACCGTCGGGTTACCGGAGTAATTGTAGTGTGTTGTGTATGATATACACGTTCCTTCAATTTGGGAGAACCCATTAATCCGCTGGTTTCAGACAAGTGCCTTGCCCAAGGCCACAACCGACTAGCTAGCGACAAGTTTCGTACCTGCAACCTTTTGATTGAAAGGCGACGACGCACTTAACTCTTTCCATATATGGCGAGTTGGGACGAAAACATGGTATCCCGCCTGTACATAAATGGATACGAATCTAAAAAACGATTTCTCCGCAATGCGTAAGGGTAGAGACCTCAGCTATGGCTCATTCGATCAAGGAAACCCTATATTTTATTCTCTGTAATTTTCGTGGAGAAATATTAAAAATGCGAGGAGTGATAGCCTTTCTTTTTCAAGGCTTCGCCTCTTATTTCTATCGATTTTACACGAATTTACAAGTGATTAACTCAGCCAATAGGAGTCGCGTTAACTTGCGGAGAAGCTCTTTTTGTCAAGCAAGTCTTTCTTTACATTCTCTGTGAATTTCGTGCCGTTGAGAAAAAAAGGAGAGCGTTGGTGACGTTTTCGCAGCAGGCGTTTATGCTTCGTGTTCACCAAAGCATGAATCCAGCTGGGCCTGCTGGGCGCACGATAAAGAAAAAGGCGGCGAGACTAGCTAGTTCGGTGTGCCCTGCTTTGAAGAATATTGGATATAGTATTTGTGTTTGTTTGCTTTTGTATGCCCTTTTTACACTTCCTTCACTGTTCTTATTTATACTTTTTACTATTTTAGTTCTACAAAACTAAAAACTTCAATGCGTTTTGGTTCAATTTTTCATAATATAGTTAGAATAAAGGAAAATTTCAATTAGGAATAGTAAAAAAACTACTGAAGATACAAATACAGTTCAAATTTTCCTGGGTACAAAAACTATTAGACAATCTACATTCCAATTTTCATATCATTTGGGCATACCAATAATTAGTGAGTATTTCGTTTGTCAGTGCACCTCAAAATTTTCAAAGTCGAGCAGAATTTTCTTTACATAAAAAGTGGTGTTCACTAAAGTTTACATAATATATTTTTTATTGGAGGTAGATTCTAGGTGTGCGGTTTGTTTAAAAGAGGGATAAATTATCTTTCCAACCATACTAAATATTAAATCATAGCATAAATTTGAGAAAAACTGTGCTAATTTGAAAATGACCAAAAATTGTAAAAAACACTGCGGGACAGCATGTTTAAATTAATGCATTTGGCCGGGAGTGAAAGAGTTAACCGCCATACTAACCGGTCGGACAAATGAAGTATGTCTGCGCCACCAAATCATTCAAATATAGTGAATGGTGGAAGTACATCTTGCAGACCGCTAAAGTTCTTAAATAAAGCTGTTGGCTGGTAATCGTAAAGTGAAAGTCTAGTTCTGTTGCGCGGGCGAATGGTTAACGCGATTAATACATGGACAACTATCATAAAATGTTTTTAGGAACGAGCCCACCATGGTTCCGAACCTTAAACTGGTAAAAGATATGTAAGTTCAACCACTTCACCTTTTGACTGATCTCCCCCACAGCAATGGTCAATGCGTCGTATGGAAGACACGAGAGGATATCAATGGGAAACCAAGTTCTCGCGTAGTTGATTCGGATCTTGCGGAGATCAGTCACCATGGATCCTGTATCAACATGGTTAGTTGGATTTCGATCGAAATCAGGGAATCAATCGATGAAAATATAATACGAATCAGTGAAAGTGTTACTTTATGGGCGATTAGCACAAAATAACCCCCTTTTTTATAAAATACACATAATTGAAGGCGGATTGCGAAACACTGCAAACTACATGGATAATTATGAAGATAAGTTTGTGCTGAATAACTTTGACTGGCTGGAACTTGAAAGATCAATATTGCAGCGTGTATGACACAGATATGAGACTGAGTGAAACTCACCACCACTTCCCACGTAGCTGGTCCTGAAGTTGACGACAACGTCGGCGAAGAAGAACACGTCAACCATGGAATCAACGACCAACCACGCGGTGCTGTGGGGGGGGGGGGTTGGACAGATACATGGTGTTGAATAAATGGTCGTGTGGCCAAATTGTTAACGCGACCGATACATATACCGACTCTTATACAAAAAAACGGCAGTGGTGACGAGCCCATCATGAGTTCGAAACTTGTCGTATGACAATTTGCCAGGGAAACATGTGGGGGGAAACCACCAATGACGTTATGTGACGTTTTTTGTTTTTTTTATACTGGATTAAGTTTCACTCATGATGGACATTTCACCAGGACCGTTTTTGTACATTGATTGGTCATGTAACCGTTCATTGTGGTGACGTCATCAACTGTTTCGTATTAGCTGGTCCCAGCATCATTGCCAATGTATGATGTAAGTTAATACTGGAAAGCCCGTGTTTGACATAATATTTTATGAAGATTATCTGGTGTGGCGAGGTCGAGGATCGAACCCCCACCCGCACCAACCCCCACCTTCTTGATGAAATACGGAATGACGCCACCATCGGGACCACCACCGAGGTATACGTGGTGAGCATGAGGATCATCCAATCCCACGTCACTTTGGACTTGCTGTAATGGAGGATCACTCCCTTGTCTTCACGTGGTTTGTATTTGTCGTCATCCGACTCCTGGTCTGGATGGGTTAGGTGGTTATGTGGCTGCTATGGTTGGATGTTCATGTTTATCGAAGGGGGTTAACACACAGGCAATCGTCAGATCACCTCGCATCCAACGTCGGGTTACCGGAGCTATTGCAGTACATTGTGTATGATTCACACGTTTCTTTAATTTGGTAGAACCCATTAATCCGCTGGGTTTAGGCAATGCCCGTTAAGTGCCTTGCTCAATGACACAACCGACTAGCTAGCGACAAGTTTCCCAACCCTTCGGTTAAAAAGCGCTAATCTGTCGCACTAATGGAAACTCATTACGCTCCTCGAACTAACCTGACGAAATGCGAATAACTAAATTTAACAAATAAGTTAAAATAGATTAATATTTATCACATGATGATAGATCACAGATTCGGGTTATATTGCGGGGACCATTGTTTTAAATGCAAGACTGAATACTATTGGACTTTCCACACAAGAGTCTTCGAAGTCGGGTTCATTCGGCCGCGGAGGTTTAGTTTACAAGAACATCTACTGGTAGAACCGACTCAGGTGAATCCTTTGACCTTTGATCGGCTAATGGTGGATTTATATTCTTCCACGGAAGGGAATTTCCCCAGGGTACTCCCCACATATGTTTATTATTGCTTTTCTATCCAAACTTCAAGATATTATTAGACATAAAGTTATTGCAATGGAAATATCCATTGCGTCGGCAAAATAAGGGCAATGGAACAGCGCGCATGGGTTCAGGGGGCGAATTTGAAATCTTTCACCCAATTTAACCATGTTCCCGCCCTCCCACAACACAACTACCAATCCATGGGGAATACCCATCCATGGGGAATACCCATCCATGGGGAATACCCATCCATGGGGAATACCCAGCAAACAACTCGCCGTTTTCAACCTCCTTGATTTGTGGCTTCTTCGCGAATACGTTGTTCCACTTCGTGACGTCATTGGTACATTCTACTACGTCATCCGGACTCTTGACTACGTCATTGGTACATTCTACTACGTCATCAGAGATCATCGGATGATTATTGGTTGACATGGCTCGATGGACAACAGAATTCGACACCTGCACCTATGCTTTGCGCTCCGACTGCCTGGTTTATTTCGTTTCACTTTGCTTTCCTTGCTCTGAACCGAGGAAAACGTTTCTAAATAATTCAGCTTCCATATTTGTACAAGTTGCGTGTTAATCTGGTGCTTTGCTCTAATAATGCGAGCCGATTAGTAGAAGCTGTTTGGTTACTTACAATAAGATTAAATATTTCAATGCGACTTATGCGTCCTTACGTCATGGTGTGCCGGCCGGCGAAATCGCTTTCACTCCACCAAGCCACTTTCATACAAATTGCTTAAATTGGTACTTTAGGGTGGACGAATGGTTAACGCGACCGACTCATATGCAAAAACATTTCGTTAGAAGCCCAGTATGGGTTCGAACCTTGGCTGTTAAAAACATTGATTAAACTGAATAAATTAACGGGTTAATGCGAAACTAAGGGTTTTATATATACATAACCTACAACGCTTCATGTTATGTTGCAACACTGATCAGCCGGTGTACAGAACGTTTTAATAATTGCACTAAACAGTTCGTAGTAAGTGAAGTTTTAATTGAATCACTTTATTTTCATGTTTCCTTTTACTTTTCTTCTTGTTTTATTATTCATTTTTATAGTGAGAGTGTTTTATTTAAACAATTATTGCTGTCTTGCTTGTCTGCCCAACTTTATATACAGAAAATTTATTTGTGTTGAAGTTAAACGAATATTATTTATTTTCATCATTCCGTTATGTATTTATTTTTATAATAATTTTAGGTTTTTCTTTTCACATCATGAATTGTCTCATTCTTTTTTGGTTTAGTTTATTTTTTGTTTCCACGATGATAACACCAAGCAGGAACTTTGATAAATACATTAGTTAAAACTAGCGCTGCGACGGTATATAACCGCGATGGTATCCATACTGCTCGGCGAGGATACTAATAAATGAGTATCGCAATTATCGTACACTAGACGCAATATGAAAACTTTGCCTAAAATGCGTAAAAAATAGCGGTTTATCCCAAACGCATTGTAATGCCGAGCACACATAGTAACACTGTTATTGTGATGTATATTCGCAATAAACCTTATGCATAGGCCTATCATTAAAGGCGGATGCACACATGACAAGTTTTGCGGCTGCGGGCGGGGAATCCCCGAGCAGTAAGTGGCGCGACTGCGGTCATCTTGTGCGGCTGTGCGACTGATCGTGCACACCACATTTACACCGCGTTGTTTCCAAGGACGCTATTGCAATGCAAAGATTGTAACTAGAATGGCCTTTTCTTTGCAAATTGAGGGTTTAGAGTTTCAGACTAGGCTTATACCTTCCCAGAACTGACTTTCTAGTCAAAAAGAAGTCCATTTAAATTTATTAGGATTACTAAAATTTCTGCAAAATAATCAAAAAGAGCAGTACTGGAAACATCGTGAGAATTGACTAAACTTTTAACTGCGAACGTCACCAGCAAGGGTTTCCCAAATTTGAGTGGTTTTAATGCCCAATTGGGTTGACCTGGTCATTCATATCCGATTCCCAAGACCTAAAAAGCCAATATTTTTTTTCATCATTGTCAATAAAAAATAACAACAACTCTACCACAACTAGAAAAGTGAGGAGTTTATTCAATAGAAAATAAAGTAAAAGAAATTTAAAAGAACACATGGATTGAAATTATTACTAAAACAGTAAGGAAAGTTTGGTTACATGCATGTCATTTCAATCATTTCAATTTCTACCGTTTTTATTCATCTGTCAAAAATAAAAAAAATAAAAAAATTTGATCACCGACGAAACATAATGCTACGATTTGGTTTAACCTGGTTGCGTATCAGTTGTAGGAATAAGTAGCTTCTTTTTCTAACTTCAAAAGTATATCACCGATGAGATTTTCAATCAGTGACAATTTCTTGTCTGTCTCGTTCAAGTCTCGTTCGACGTTGGTTTTGAATTGAAGGAAACTGTTCAAAGCTTGTTTCGCTCCGACGGGAAGTTGCATTCCCTCCCACGCCCGCCCCTCCAGTGTGAAACGAACCACTCCACATTTCTCCAGCCTAGCCTTCCCACCTACCTCAACCACATTATAACAAGGAGCAGATATGAGAGAATCATCGTCATATTTATCTCTCAAATCTTCCATCAGTTCCAATTGCTTAAGTGCTTCCAGCTTTACTTGAATTTTCTTCTTTTTTGGAAAAACCTTATTTTGCTTCAGTTTCGCTGGTCTCCCGTCTTTCTTCCCGCACTTCCGACAATGCTTGGGTTTTATCGGGACTTCTTTTAACGGTTTGCTCACTTCCTGTCTTGCCAAGTACCCCCCTCCGTGTATGAGGGTGCAAACTCTCAACGACCATCGAATCGACTTCATTGCGCGCTCTGTCCTCGTCTTCAACATCTCCCACGTTGATTTCTCATTCGTTTCCTCTCTGATCACAAAGCGATTATCTCGTCATAGAGCAGTTTGCAACTACGTCATGTCAAACACACTAGAGACAATGCTACCATTTGTTCAATCAATTCATCCCAG
>CH002320.1:418375-434933 GCA_000149265.1 Ciona savignyi
TCCTGGTGTTTGTTGCTTATTTGTTGCAGAATGTTGGTCACATTGCCGAGTATAGCGGCGTAAAGTATCCCTGGAATATCATGGGGGTTTATGCAGGTGGATATGTTGTTGTGGCCTCATCCACCCACCTCCCATCATTAGGATGAAGATGCAATAAATCTTCTCCAGTGTGGTATCAGCTGCTATGTTACCGAACCCGGCCGATATGACGCTGGTCATGGTGAAGTACAGACACAAGATGTAACATCTACGAGTGGTCGGTCCCCCTTGTAGTGTTCCTGCCAATCATAGTGACGTATGTATCGCTGGTCTAGTGGTGAAATCATACATGAGTGACGTGTCTATCATCCTGGTCTTGTGGTTAAAGACGCAGTCTAGATTTTTTTTATTTAAAAACCCGGGATTCGCAGGAAGATGCGTGTTTCGTTACATGAAGCTTCTTACAACAAAAGTTTGTTTTGTTAAATAAAAGTCGCAATACTTGAGCAACAAACGACTTGGTTGTTACAAAATATATTTATTATGACGCATGGAGTTGTCACAACCAAATGTTTTTGTATTCTGACATCATAAACGTCGTTCGCATGTCATATTGCTCCATAATCCAGCACCGACCTGTCGTCCGATTGAACACGAGAGGGCAGTCGGGATCATCGGATATTCGTATCAACCACGTGGTTGGGGGGAGATGCTGATTGGTGGAGGGGATGGCAGCTTCAGCTTGAATGGGAAGATTGGATGAGGATGTTAACACCGGGGGTGATGTGACGTCACAAGGGTAACCGTCAGATTACTGGGTTATCTATTGCAGTGTGTTGTGTACGGTAAAGAAATAGATTTTATTTGCTCAGCGCATCAATTAGCTGTATATAAGGGCGCAATAGCCTTGAGTAACGATAGGTTTGTATTTGGATCGTCTCATCATTTCTTATTAATCAAGGTGGTTAGATAGGATGTTCATATTTTCATCGACTGTGGTTCTAACATCTAATGAGATTAAAACTTGGTATTTTCTGTGGATATTGCGTTAACACACGGGCAATCGTAAGATCACCTCGCGACCACCGTCGTGTTACTGGAGCTATTGCATTGTGTTAATATTGACGATTAAATACATACCAGTAACGTCATCATCATAATTTTCTACGTCATCAATATTCCAGCTGACGTCATTCGTGCTGAGGTCGGCAAAGAAATTCTCCGTCGTTCTTTGCGCATGGGGTGGTGCCGGAAGTGACGTAAGACTTGATTCGAGCGTCATCTTTGCGTGGAAATACTCAGCGGTGCTGTAGAGGGTGACGATGTACCATCCACACGCCATCCAGTGGCAGATAAGTAGGATGAGGCAAACCTGGTGAAATACAAGGATCAACCAATGTCTCTATGGAATATGATGTAGAAGCCCGACTGCGAGCGTGTGGTATTCAGATGAATAATCACGTCACAATGTTGTTTATTCACAGCACCCACCAGAACAATGAGAGTCGCCCACGCGTGCTCCAAGTACCGATCCATGTCCCTTGCAATCCTAATCATCCTTAGAAGCCGGAATGTCTTCAAGATGCTCAGCAGATACGACAATTCCTGGGGATTACCCGGTTACCTTACGCCCATGCGCAATAAAATATGGTTTCAATATATTTCCACATGTTTTTTTAGTTTCGAACCCAGGTTGGGCTAGTTGCTAAAGCCCGTCTATTTTGTATGCAACTATGTGTATGTATCGGTCGCGTTAACCATTACTTCACATGACCGTATTTGTTTCTCCCAACTTTCGATAAGATAGGTAGATAGAATATTCATGTTTTTCCCAGTGAGTGGGGAAACCAAGGGGGTTAACACACGGGCAATCGTCAGATCGCCTCGTGCCCATCGTCGGGTTACCGGAAATATTGCAGTATGTTGTATATAATAGACACGTTCGTTCAATTTAGTAAAGCCCATCAATCCGCTGGTTTCAGTCAAGTGCCTTGCCCAGGGCCACAACCGACTAGCTAGCGACCAGTTTCGTACCTGCAACCTTCGGATTGAAAGGCGACGACGCACTAACCGGCCGGACAAATGAAGTAATGTCTGCGCCACCAAATCATACAAATATAGTGAATGGTGGAAGTCCATCTTGCAGACCGCTAAGGTTCTTAATTAAACCTGTTGGCTGGTAATCGTAAAGTGAAAGTCTAGTTCTGTTGCGCGGGCGAATGGTTAACGCGATTAATACATGGACAACTATCATAAAATACTTTTAGGGAAGAGCCCACCATGGTTTCCAATCTTAAACTGGTAAAAGATATGTAAGTTCAACCACTTCACCTTTTGACTGATCTCCCCCACAGCAATGGTCAATGCGTCGTATGGAAGACACGACAGGATATCAATGGGAAACCAAGTTCTCGCGTAGTTGATTCGGATCTTGCGGAGATCGGTCACCATGGATCCTGTACAACATGATTGGTTGGACTTTGATCGAAACCAGGCAATTGGTGTAAATATAATACGAATCAGTGGAAGTGTTACTTTATGGGCGATTAGCACAAAATAACCCTTTTTTTATAAAATACACATAATTGAAGGCGGATTGCGAAACACTGCAAACTACATTGATAATAATGAAGATAAACTTGTGCTGAATAATTGTGACTTCCTTTCACACAAGATGCGGGTATGTAGGCTACATGTGTATTCCCGTGGTTGGAACTTGAAAGGTCAATATTGCAACGTGTATGACACAGATATCAGACTGAGTGAAACTCACCACCACTTCCCACGTAGCTGGTCCTGAAGTTGACGACGACGTCGGCGAAGAAGAACACGTCGACCATGGAATCGACAACCAACCATGCGGTGCTGTGGGGGGGGGGTGGATAGATACATGGTGTTGAATAAATGGTTGTGGCCAAATGGTTAACGCGAATATACATATACCGACTCTTATACAAATAAACGGTCCTAGTGACGAGCCCATAATGGGTTCGAAACTTGGCTCGATAAAAAAAAACGGTTGTCGTATGACAATTTGCCAGGGAAACAAGTGGGTGGTAACCCCTATGACGTTGTGACGTTTTTTTGTTTGTTTATTTTATACTGGATTACGTTTCAACCCATGATGGACATTTCACCAGGACCGTTTTTGTACATTGATCGGTGTAATGGATCGGTCATGCGTTCATTGTGGTGACGTCATCAACTATTTCGTATTAGCTGGTCCCAGCATCATCGCCAATGTATGATGTAAATTAACACCGGAAAGCCGTGTTTGACATAATATTTTATGAAGATTATCTGGTGTGGCGAGGGTGAGGATCGAACTCCCACCCACCAACCCCCACCTTCGTGATGAAATACGGAACGACGCCACCATCGGGACCACCACCGAGGTATACGTGGTGAGCATGAGGATCATCCAATCCCACGTCACCTTGGACTTGCTGTAATGGAGGATCACTCCCTTGTCTTCCCGTGGTTTGTATTTGTCGTCTTCCTCGTCATCCGACTCCTGGTCTGGATGGGGGTGAGCTGGTTATGTGGCTGCTATGGTTGGATGTTCATGTTTATCCACGGGGGTTAACATACGGGCAATCGTCAGTTCACCTCGCGCCCATCGTCGGGTTACCGGAGCTATTGCAGTGTGTTGTGTATGATTCACATGTTCCTTTAATTTGGTAGAACCCATTAATCCGTTGGGTTCAGGCAATGTCCGTTAAGTGCCTTGCTCAATGACACAACCGTGTAGCTAGCGACCAGTTTCCCAACCCTTCGGATAAAAATCTCTAATCTGTCGCACTAATGGAAACTCATTACGCTCCTCGAACTAACCTGACAAAATACGTATAACAAAATTTAACAAATAAGTTAAAAGAGATCAATATTTATCACATGGGATGATAGATCACAGATTCTGGTTATATTGCGGTGACCATTGTTTCAAATGCAAGACTGAATACTATTGGACTTTCCACACAAGATTCTTCGAAGTCGGGTTGATTCGGCCGCGAAGGGTTAGTTTACAAGAACATCTACTGTGGAACCGACTCAGGTGAATCCTTTAAACTTGGATCGGCTAATGGTGGATTTCTATCCTTCCACGGAAGGGAATTCCCCCAGGGTACTCCCCACATATGTTTATTATTGCTTTTTAATCCAAACTTCAAGATATTATTAGACATAAGGTTATTGCAATGGAAATATCCATTGTGTCGGCAAAACAAGGGCAATGGAACAGCGCGCATGGGTTCAGGGGAGCGATTTTGAAATCTTCCACGAAAATTGAAGCATGTTCCCGCCCTCGTACAACACAACTACCCATTCATGGGAAATACCCAGCAAACAACTCGCCGTTTTCAACCTCCTTAATTTGTGGCTTCTTCGCGAATACGTTGTTCCACTTCGTGACGTCATTGGGACATTCTACTACGTCATCCGGACTCTTGACTACGTCATTGGTACATTCTACTACGTCATCAGAGATCATCGGGTGATTATTGGTTGACATGGTTCGATGAAAAACAGCATTCGCCACCTGCACCTATGCTTTGCACTCCGACTGCCTGGTTTATTTCGTTTCACTTTGCTTTCCTTGCTCTGAACTGAGGAAAACGTTTCTAAATAATTCCGCTTCCATATTTGTATAAGTTGTGTGTTAATCTGGTGCTTTGCTCTTATAATGCGAGCCGATTAGTAGAAGCTGTTTGGTTACTTACAATAAGATTAAATATTTCAATGCGACTTATACGTCATTGCGTCTTGGTGTGCCGGCCGGCGAAGTCGCTTTCACTCCACCAAGCCACTTTATTACAAATTGCTTAAATTGGTACTTTAGGGTGGACGAATGGTTAACGCGACCGACTCATATGCAAAAACTTTTCGTTAGAAACATATTATGGGTTAGAACCTTAGCTGTTAAAAACATTGCGGAAACGGAATAAATTAACGGGTTAATGCGAAACTAAGGGGTTTTTATATATACATAACCTACAACGCTTCATGTTATGTTGCAACATCCATCGGGCGGTGTACAGAACGTTTTAATAATTGCACTAAACAGTTCGTAGTTCGTAAGTGAGGTTTTATTTGATTCACTTTATTTTCATGTTTCCTTTTCCTTTTTTCCTAGTTATGGGTCCCATTTGGAAAAATGGGACACATATTGTTTTTGTCCGTTTTTTTTTCTTTTTTTTTTTCGTCAAAGGTTTGACAGGCATGGCTTGTGGCTCCGACATCTACCAGAAGGGGTAATGCAATCGTAATGAAACTTTGACATTTGTTAGCGCATATGGTCTAGATATGCAGAAACCAAAATTTTAGGTAATTTATTTACGGGGATTCCCCCGGGAGGTGAAAAACCAAAACGGCATTTTTTTCTAAAAAATAAGCTTTTTTGGGCATAGCGCTTGAACGGCTACTCCAATTTTAATTAGGTTAGGTAAAATGTAAGAACATTAGCCAATAATATAACACTTTGAAGAAATAAAAAATTACCTAGGGAAATACCCTAAAAATAAGATTTTGTTCTCCAATCATGATTGTGACAGGCATGGCTTGTGGCTCCGACATCTATCAGAAGGGGTAATGAAATTTCAATATATCTTTGACATTTGTTAGCGCACATGGTCTAGATATGCAGTAACCAAAAATTTTAGGTAATTTATCGAGGGGGATTTCCCTGGGAGGTGAAAAACCGAAACGTTATTTTTTTTCTAAAAAAATAGATTTTTTGGGCATAGCGCTTGAACGGCTACTCCAATTTTAATTAGGTTTGGTAAAATGTTAGAACATTAGCCAATGATATAACACTTTAAAGAAATAAAAAAATTACCTAGGGAAATACTCTAAAAAATAAGATTTTGTTCTCCAATCATGATTGTGACAGGCATGGCTTGTGGCTCCGACATCTATCAGAATGAGTGTTGGAATCGCAATGAAACTTTGACATTTGTTAGACAACATGGTCTATATATGCAGAAACCAAAATTTTAGTAATTTATCGAGGGGGATTCCCTTGGGAGGTAAAAACCAAAACGGTATTTTTTTCTAAAAATTTAGCTTTTTTGGGCATAGCGCATGAACGACTGCTCCAATGTTGATCAGATTTGGTAAAATGTATGTTTATTAGCCATTGCTTTACGAATGAGAAGAAACAAATTCTTTACTCGGGGAAATACCATAAAAATAAAGATATGTTCCTAAATCCCGATTGTAACAGTCATGTCCTGTGGTTTCACAATCTACCAGAAGGGGTAAGGAAATCGTAATGAAACTTTCTCATTTGTTAGACAACATGGTCTAGAAAAGCAAAAACCAAAATTCTGGGTAATACATCCAGGGGAATTCCCCTAGTACGTAAAAAAATCAAAACTGTTTTTTTTAAGTAAATAGCTTTTTCGGGCATAGCGCTTGAACGGCTTCTCAAATTTAAATCAGATTTAGTGGAATGTAAGTGCATTAGCAATTGATTCAACACTTTAAAGAAATAAAAAAAATATTTAGGGAAATAAATCTAAAAAAATGTGTCCTTAAATAATGATTGCGACAGGCATGGCATGGCGCGCCGACATCTCCAACAATGAGTCGTCAAATCGGATTAAAACTTTAAGAATTGTTGGATAACATGACCCAGATTTGTATGTAAAAACAAAAATGTATGTACTAAACCTAGGGGAATTACCCGAAGCCATGAAATACTAAATCGGACTGTTTTGAAATTTAGCTTCATTTCACTACAGCGCTTGACACGAGTCTTTAATTTAAAATATTTGTGGTGGAAATGTTCGTAAATCTATCATGATTACCTTTTTTACTACACATGGAAAAAAAGAATTGGTTTGATAACTATGGGACCCATACGTTTATGCTTGCAGAAACAAAACTATGGCAGCCCGGTTAAATCTTTCTGAAATATTGAATAACATGGACCTGGCGTCCACGTATCTGAAAATAACATATATTGCGTAATGAACATTAATAACAAGATTGGATTGTTACCCCAGGGACCCATGCGTTTATGCTAGCAGAAACAAACTATATACTTGGTGTATAAAATACAAAATGTGGTAAGGGACCCTGCTCGCATGAACATATAGCATACATCATGTGTTTTACAAATAGTGGTGGTTAAACAGGTGGTTGACACTCTCTAGTTTTATTATTCATTTTTATAGTGAGCGTGTTTTATTTAAGCAATCATTGCTCTCTTGCTTGTCGCTGTCCACCTTTATATACAGAAAATTGATTTGTTTTGAATTTAAACGAATATTATTTATTTCCATCATTTCGTGATTTATTTATTTTTATAATATTTTTAGTTTCTTCTTTTCTCTTCATGAATTGTCCCATTCTTTTTTGGTTTAGTTTATTTTTTGTTTCCACGATAAAAACACGAAGCAGGAACTTTGATAAAAAATTGAAGAATGGAAAAAAAAAGGCAACCCGACAGTCGTTAAAGTTAGGGCTCCGACGGTATATCGATAACCGCGGTGCTATCCATTCTGCTCGGCTACGATACTAGTTAATGAGTATGGCGATTATCGTACCATAGACGTAATATAAAAACTTTGCCTGAAAATGCGTCTTTGCGTATTGTAAAAATAGCGATTGTAATTTCGAACCCACATTGTAAAACTGGTATTGTGATGTATGTTCGCAATAAACCTTATACATAGGCCTATCATTAATTAAAACACGTCAAAAATCTCTTCAATTATTAACTTTATTTGTCCAAACCTAAGCTAAATCATTCTGATGTTGTTTGTAGAAATAATAGGAAGCGATAGGACATGAAGTGCCTTAAGGCTTAACTAGCCTTTCTTTAGGTGGTGTAAATAGTTGTTATAATTAAGGGATCGAGATAGTTTGGTGTTATATTATTGAGTGCTAGTTTTCACCAGTTTTTCTGTAATTTTAGTCAATGTTATTTTATTTGAAGTATATCGTGGAGAATTTGCCAGAGAGTGTTATAAGATACTATATTCACGTTTATCTCTAGGATGGGAAAAGGAAAATGGAGTTATCACACGGGCAGTTGTTAGATTACCTAGTGAATAGTGAAGAGTGTTATCACAGGTCAATCGACTTCGCGCCCACTTTCGGGTACCTAAGTTATTACGCTGTGTTCTGTATAATAGAGACGTTCGTTCAATTCTGCTAGAACCCATTAATCCCCGACTTGTCAGCCAGGCCGATTTTTATATAAATAATCGGTATATTTATCGGTCGCGGTAAACATTCGACCACACGAACGTACATTTTAAATCTTTCTGTTTCAAATTTCTTAGACAACACTAGAGCTCTTGTGATACCAAGTGCATTACAATGAAGATTATCGTGGCTGGACTCCCGAAAACTGGCACTAAGACGATGCACGCCGCGTGTAACATACTCGGTTACAAAGTATTTGACATTATGGATCATTTTGAGCATCATTGCGAACACTGGCATCGGTTTTGGGACGGGAAAGGTCAAGTTGAAGACTTCAAAGAAATGTATAAAGATGTGGAAGTAGGGGTTGACGGGCCTATGTTCTTCTATTGGGAAGAAATATTAAAGGCGTTTCCGGATATGAAGGTGTGTACTACAGCACGACTTTTTAAGATTTTAAACTTTTAAGTCGCAACCACTTTCAACTAATTAACATTTTCTGTGAAGCTTTTTCACGTTTAAAAACTAAAAAGTCTAATAAAGTGAAATAGGATAGGATAGGATATTCATTTTTATCCCCGTGAATGGGAAAACCAAGGGGGTTAACACACGGGCAATCGTCAGATCACCTCGCGCCCATCGTCGGGTTACCGGAGCTATTTCAGTGTGTTGTATATGATAGACACGTTCCTTCAATTTGGTAGAACCCATTATCCGCTGGGTTCAGGCAATGTCCGTAAAGTGCCTTGTCCAAGGACACAACGACAAGCTATAGCGACCAGTTTCGCACCTGCAACTTTTGATTGAAAGGCGACGCACTTAACCGCTAGACCAACCGGCCGGAATATAGTAGTTTGTGTACAGCATTATTTTCCCGACAACATTCGTTCTTTGTTATTATTCGTCAACCGAAAGGTGATAGGATCGAATCTGAGGCTTGCACTATGGTTGTGTTCTCGGAAGGAGTGGATGTAGTGGATGTTGATTAGACCCAGTGGTTTATTGGGCTATACAAAAAATGTAACCCGTCGTGTAACCAAATGTAACACAACGATCACTTTTGTTACCAGGCCAGTCTGACAATTGCCCCCGTGTAATAAAGCCATTATATTTCTAATAATTTCCGAGATATATATTAGTATTACATCTTTTATATTAGTATTACAGGCTTGAGAATTTTCTTTTTTAAAATGTTCATGTCATATTAATCAATATCCTATGTAGTTTAGACCCGGCTTCACTTTACCATGCAGTGTTTCCAGATTATTTTAACAATTCGTGACGAAGATGCATGGTGGAAAAGCATACGCAACCAAATTAACATTATATTGAGCAACACTGCATACAGAGTAATGACCACTATCTCCCCAACTGGAAGGCGATACAACAACTTCGTTAACCGACTTGGTGAGTTTACGAAACAAACAGTATTTAAACAAGTCAAGTATTAGTATGGGATTTTTGTGTTGTTGTCCCCGTGGATAGGAAAACGCAGGGACTTGTTATCTTATGTGCAATCATCAGATTACCTGCGTCTATCGTCGGGTTATCGTAGATATTACAGTGCGTTGTGTATGATTAAGACTTTTCATATATTTTGTAGAAACAATTATTCCACTGGGTTTAGGCAATGACTGTTTACTGCCTTGACCAAGAATAGAAGCGACTGGCTTTAGCGACCAGTTTCGAATACAAACCGTTCGACTGAAGGAGGCGTTCAACTAATTATTTTCCCTATCTCTCCAATGCAAACTGACCTCACAAAAACGACTGTCACTCAAAATCCTGACATAGGAAGTCTTAGATTTTTTCACAATTTAAAATTGAAGCTTTGATCTGCAACCTAAACTCAAAACCCTACAAAATTTTGTTTAAAAATTTTGAGCCCATACCCCTTGTACATCGGCAACTTTTTTCCAACAAAACAGCTAGCAGATGCACATTCAACACCTTTATTTTACAAAGCACTGCTCCACGATTACAAAACTTTACAGCTAAACGAGAACACCGGCGCGCAGCCTAGCACATGGCTGCTTTCAACAAAACAAACATTGGGGAATCACCACCATTGTTACTCAGCAAAACACTCGTTTAAAAACAATGACTCATGGAGGGTACCACTCGTCACATCCTGTCGTTCATAGAGGTCTTGATTGGTTATACGCCATCTGAAAGGCGACGCACGAGGTTATAACCCATCAAGCTAATCGGTCGTCCTGAATTCAAATTTACGAAAGTGCATAAATATTAAAAAAATATATATTTCGTTTTCAGTAAAAACAGAATTTGGCATACCTATGAACGAAATACAATGGAAACGAGAATTCCGACACAGTAACAGCTACGTAATGCATGTAAGTTTGTATTAAACAAAATAAGTCTGCTCATCAGTCGCTGTCCGTAATGAGCCTTGCCCAAGGACACAACCGACTAGCTAGCGACCAGTTTCGCACCTTCAACCTTTCGATTGAAACACAACTATGTCCTCCTACGTATAGATCAGGGGTTCTTAACCTTTTTGTCTCGTTTACCCCTTTCCTAATGAATAAAGTATAATTTACCCCCATCTTCTTGGTGGCCCTTTATCAAGAAAAGTAAAGCAAATCTTTTCGTTGTTTTACCAGGGCACATATCAAAATAGTTTTTTTAGTTATGAAAAACTACAGTAAACACACAACAATGTAAAAATCATATATTTGAATTATAATCCAGTGCAAAACTCCTACTTTTTTTACGCAAAATTGAAGTTTGCTTTAGCTTATAATTTAGTAAATTCACCCCTTCAATGGGTAAAATTTACCCCCAAGGGCTAAATTTACCCCTGGTTAAGAACCCCTGGTATAGATGAACATTATTCAAGTATATGTCCCCGATGAAAAATACACATTTATCGCGACAATTCTTTGCATTAATGTGTGCTTAACAGAAATTAATTGTAATCAGCGCATTAGATGGATATTTTAACTTGATTGTATTATATTAATTTTTATTTCCGTTAATGGGAAAACACAAATGGAGTAATGTTGTCGACTCTCCAATATACAATAATAATTATTGTTTCCCTATACAGAACGCGCCAAAGGACCAACTACTGATTTACAAAGTTTCAGAAGGCTGGACCCCTCTTTGCAAGTTTCTCGGGGCTGAAGTCCCGGACCTACCGTTCCCGCACAAAAATGCAAGAGGCGGATACCTTGATGAAGTAAGCGATCATCCAGTTATGCAGAAAATAAAACGGGAAACACTGCTATCCTTATCCGCCATTTTGATACTGAGCAGCTTCGGGCTTTACAAAGCGCTCACCAAGTTTTCTATGAGCGGTGTGGCGGGGTTGTTTTCCAGTTTCTCTCAAAATTTCCGTTTTTCCTAAATCTTGCGAAGTTCTGACACAAAATCCCTGATTTTAAATCTTGTTTGAGATTGTAATAATTTACTTCACGAAAGAAGCGCTTAATAAACTAGAAAGTGTCAACCACGTGTTTAACCACCATTATTTCTAAAACACCTGTTGTATGCCATATATTCATGCTACAGGGTCCCTAACCACATTTTGTATTTTATACACTGAGTATGTAGTTTGTTTCTGCAAGCATAAACGCATGGGTCCCATAGTTATTAAACCAAACTTCTTTTCCATGTGAAGGTTAAAAAATAAACGTCTTAAATTTACGAACATTTCAACACAAATGTTTTAAATTAAAGCTTCCTTTTAAGCGCTGTATTGAAATGAAGCTAAATTTCCAAAACAGCCCGATTTAGTTTTTCGTGGTTTCAGGGAATTACTGGGTTTAGTAGATAAGTTTCTACTGGGTTTATTATGGGTCCCATTTGGAAAAATGGGACACATATTGTTTTTGTCCGTTTTTTTTTTCTTTTTATTTTTTTCATCAAACGCTTGACAGGCATGGTTTGTGTACCTAACATCTACCAAAAGGGGTAATGGAATCACAGTAAAACTTGGTAATTTGTTAGAAAACATGGTCTAAATATGCAGACACCAAAATTTTAGGTGATAATTCTAGGGGAATTCCCCAGGGACGGTAAAAACCAAAACGGTACTTTTTTTAAAAATTTAGCTTTTTTGGGCATAGCGTTTAAACGCTTGCTCCAATTTGAATTAGATTTGGTGGAATGTAAGTTCATTAGCAACTGCTTTACCACTTAAAAGAAAGAAAAAAGTTATGTAGGGAAATACCCTAAAAATGAAGATTTATTCCTAAACCATGATTGTGACAGGTATGATTTGTGGACCCGACATCTACAAAAGGGGTAATTGAATCGCAATGAAAATTTGACATTTTTTAGACAACATGGTCTAGATATGCAGAAACAAAAATTTTGGGTTATTAAACCAGGGGAATTCCCCACGGAAGTTAAAAACCCAAAACCTAGTTTTTTTCTGAACAATTTAGCTTTTTTGGGCATAGCGCTTAAACGCTTGCTTCAATTTGAATCAGATTTGGTGGAATGTAAGTTTATTAGTAACTGTTTTACCACTTAAAAGAAAGAAAAAAGTCACCTTGGGAAATACCCTAAAAATGAAGATTTATTCGTAAATCATGATTGTGACAGATATGGCTTGTAGCCCAACATCTAACAAAAGAGGTAATGGAATCACAATAAAACTTTGTCATTTGTTAGACAACATGGTCTAGATATGCAAAACCAAACTTTTAGGTGAAAAATTCAGGGGAATTTCCCTGAGTCGTTAAAAAGCAAATGAGCATTTTTTATACAAATTTAGCTTTTTGGGGCATAGGCCTAGGGCTTGTACAATGGCTTTAATTTTAATAAAATTTGCTGAAATGTATGGTCTAGATATACAGAAACCAAAATGTTGGGTGATAAATCCAGGGGAATTCCCCTGGGACGTTACAAACCAAAACGGTATTTTTTTCTAAAAAATTTGACTTTTTTGGGCATAGCGCTTGAACGGATGTTACAATTTAAATCAGATTTTCTGGAATGTAAGTGCATTAGGCACTGATTTAACAGTTTAAAGAAATAAAAAAGTACTTAGGGAAATACCCTAAAAATAAGATTTTGTTCTCAAATCATGATTGTGACAAGCATGCCATGTCGCCCCGACAACTACCAAAAGGAATAATGGAATCACAATGAAAATTTGACATTTGTAAGAGAACATGATATAGATACAAAGAAACCAAATTTTTGGGTAGAGAATCCAGGGGAATTCCCGTGAGACATTAAAATCCAAAAGGTTTTTTCCAATAAATTAGCTTATTGGGGCATATAGCGCTTGAACGGCTGCTTTAATTTTGATTTAATTCAGAATTGGCGAAATGTTGGACTATTAGACACTTTGTGCCAATTAAAAGAAAGAAAACATTTACTTAGGGTAATTACGTTAAAAACGACGATATGTCCCTGAATTATGATTGTGACAGGCATGCCATATCGCACTGACAAATCAGACAAGGAGTCGACAAATCAGATTAAAACTTTAAGAATTGTTACATAACATGACCCACATATGTTAAACAGAAACTTATCTACTAAACCTAGGGGAATTCCCTGAAACCATGAAAATCTAAATCGGGCTGTTTTGGCAATTTAGCTTCATTTCACTTTACCGCTTGAAAAGAAGGTTTAATTTAAAACATTTGTGGTAAAAATGTTCGTAAATTTAAGACGTTTATTCTTTTTTAACCACACGTGGAAAAGAAGTTTGGTTTGATAACTCTGGGACCCATACGTTTATGCTTGCAGAAACAAACTACATATATCCGGTTTATAAAATACAAATTGTGGCTAGGGACCCTGTAGCATGAGTATATGGCCTACAACATGTGGTTTACAAATAGTGGTGGTTAAACACGTGGTTGACACTCTCTAGTTACGTAAGTTTCTGTTTTTACATATGTGGGTTATGTTATATAACAATTCTTAATGTTTTAATCTGATTTGTCGATCTCCTTGTTGGAGATGTCAGTACGATATGGCATACCTGTTACAATCATAATTCAGGAACATATCTTCGTTTTTAAAGGAATTACCCTAATAAATGTTGTCTTTCTTTTATTTGGAACAGAGTGTTTAATGGTCTAACATTTTACCAAATCTGATTCAAATTGGAGCTGCCGTTCAAGCAATATGCGCAAAAAAACTATTTTTTTAGAAAAAATACCGCTTTGGTTTTAACGTCTCGGGGGAATTCCCCTTGATTTATTATCCAAAATTTTAGTTTCTGAATATCTAGCCCATGTTGTCTAACAAATAACAAAGTTTGATTGCGCATACATTTTTTCTTCTTGAAGATGTCGGGTCGACATGGCATGCCTGTCACAATCATGATTTGACAACAAAAAGCTTAGTTTTTAGGATATTTCCCTAAGTACTTTTATTATTTCTTTTAAGTGTTAAATCAGTTACTAATGCACTTACATTTTATCAAATCTGATTCAAATTGGAGCTACCGTTCAAGCGCTAGACTATGCGCAAATAAGCTAAATTTTTAGAAAAAAAATACCATTTTGGTTTTTAACGTGCCAGGGGAATTCCCCTGGATTTATCACCAAAAATTTTGGTTTCTGCATATCCAGACCATGTTGTCAAAAAACAACAAACTCTCATTGCGATTTTACTATTTCTTCTGATAGATGTCGGGGCGACATGGCATGCCTGTCACAATCATGATTTGACAACCAAATCTTATTTTTTAGGGTATTTCCCTAGGTAATTTTTTTATTTCTTTTAAGTGTTAAATCAGTTAGCCTACTTATGCACTTCCATTTTGTCAAATCTGATTTAAATTGGAGCTATCGTTCAAGCGCTATACGCAAAAGAGCTAATATTTTAGAAAAAAATACCGTTTTGGTTTTTAACGTGCCAGGGGAATTCCCCTGAATTTATCACCCAAAATTTTAGTTAGTGCATTTCTAGACCATGTCGTCTAACAAATTACCAAGTTTCGTTGTGAATCCATCACCTCTTTTGGTAGATGTTGGGTCCACAAATCATACCTGTCAAGCGTTTGACAAAAAAAACGAAAAAAAAACGGACAAAAACAATATGTGTCCCATTTTTCCAAATGGGACCCATAACTAAACCAATTTGGTACGGTCGTATGGCCGAACGATTTATGCGATCGATGCAATATTGACTTACGTACAAAAAACGCTTTCAGCAACGAGGCTATCATTGGTTAGAAACTAAGGCCAATAAAAAACTTAACTAGGCCTAATGGTGTTTTTAGTTTTAACTCTAACTGTTCTATAACCGTTTTATAAACTTTTACGTAACTAGTTTAACGAATTTATAACTTTTACGTACTCAACCCTATAATCTAAATGCACTTACTTCATCACCATTGTTTATTAATATTAATTTTGAGATATTCAAATAAAACTAATCATTTTGAAATTCTTATCTTACTAGCTGGTTCTGTTACAGCTTATGACATCAACCGAAGGTCTTGGAATGAAACTTTTCATTATTTAAGTCGACAGTGTCTTGGGACAATTTACTTAACGGTGGGTTGAAACAGAAACAAGAGATACAAAACACCACAATAGCTCAAGCAAACGTAGAGTGGGAAGGCGATACAGTCAAATATCGTTACTACATGCCACCCACCAGGACCAAGGTAAAGTGACATAGTAACAAGAGAGGCATGGTAACACGGAACCGTAAAACGGCTACAGTATAATGTACTGTAAAAGTGTAATAGTAGAAGGGTGGGATGGTAACGACGGTTTATTATACTATACAATACTAATGATCTTATATGGAATAATAGCGAGAGTGGAATAGTGGAGAGGTGAAATAGTTACGAGATTTGACTGTATTTTAACGAATACTCGTGTTAGGCTACGCCGCATCTTATTTGAAACCCTGCTGGTCCCAATCTAACCTCGTTTCTGACCATATAACTTTATTGCTCCCCATACAATAAAACATCTTTGTCCACATAATTTTATTACACATACTACGATTAAGCAAACATCAATAATTTTCACAAAATGCTTTGACGTCTTAGTCTCGAAACAGCAATTGAAGGAGGGACCCGGATGTTGTTGACGTTCTTCTGGTCTGTATGACGAAACAATCGAGTTAATATATTATATTAGAAGAACAAAAAAATCCTAGAATATTTGCAAACGAAATTATTGAAATAAAATAGCTATGCAATATGCATAGGATAGGATATTTATGGAATTGGAAAACCAAGGGGTTCACCTCGCGCCCACCGTCAGGTTGCCGGAGCTATTGCAGTGTGTTGTGTATGGTATAAACGTTCCTTTAATTTGGTAGAACCCCTTAATCCGATTGGTTCGGCCAATTTCTTGTGCCTTGCCCAAAGACTCAACCGACTAGCTAGAGACAAGTTCAGAACTGCAAACCTTTTGGTTGAAAGGCTTTGCACTAAACCGCCAGACTAACCGGTCAGACATAAATAGAAAGAACA
>CH002320.1:440614-452039 GCA_000149265.1 Ciona savignyi
GAGGAGGCATTTATCATAAATCGGTTAAACCTAGTGGATTAGGATAGGATATTTCATGGAATACCAAGGGGGTTAACACATGTGCAATCGTCAGATCACCTCGCACCCACTGTAGGGATACCGGAGCTATTGCAGTGTGTTGTATATGATAGACGCGTTTCTTTTATTTAGTAAAACCAATTAATCCGCTGGGTTTAGGCAATGTCCGTACAGTGCCTGCCCAAGGACACAACCGACTAGCTAGCGATCAGTTTCGCACCTGCAACTTTGCGATTGAAAGGCGACGCACTTAACCGCCAAACTAACCAGCCGGACTAAATTAATGCGAAAAAACAAGACCCAATAGCGACTGGTGGAGTTACCATTTCAAATTGGTGACATTCTGTGTGAAACTTTTGCTTTTCCATTTGTTGCGATTAAAATAAAATTTCTTGTCAGTGTTGACCGTTAAATTTGTTTGGCTTGTTGAGGAGAGAGACAAATCATCGATTGGCATCATTCTTGTTTCAGATGCTTCTGATATTGACTCGAGTTTGTTTTGCATTTCTGTATGGGAAAGACAGGTGATGAATGGTGGTAATTATTTGAACAGAAAATGGTAGAAATTTTGGTAATCAATGGAAATTCTAAGGTTGGTTTGTGTAGAAATGTGTATGGTAGGGGCTTTGGAAATGTGGCACAGATGGACAGGTGGTGTGCTTATCAAGGTTGATTTGTGTGGAAATGTGTATGGTAGGGACTTTGGAAATGTGGCACAGATGGATAGGTGGTGTGTTTATTAAGGTTGATTTGTGTGGAAATGTGTATGAAAGGGACTTTGGAAATGTGGCACAGATGGATAGGTGGTGTGTTTATTAAGGTTGATTTGTGTGAAAATGTGTATGGTAGGGACTTTGGAAATGTGGCACAGATGGATAGGTGGTGTGTTTATTAAGGTTGATTTGTGTGGAAATGTGTATGGTAGGGACTTTGGAAATGTGGCACAGATGGATAGGTGGTGTGCTTATTAAGGTTGATTTGTGTGGAAATGTGTATGGTAAGGACATTGGAAATGTGGCACAGATGGATAGGTGGTGTGTTTATTAAGGTTGATTTGTGTGGAAATGTGTATGGTAGGGACTTTGGAATTGTGGCACAGATGGACAGGTGGTGTGCTTATTAAGGTTGATTTGTGTGGAAATGTGTATGGTAAGGACATTGGAAATGTGGCACAGATGGATAGGTGGTGTGTTTATTAAGGTTGATTTGTGTGGAAATGTGTATGGTAGGGACTTTGGAAATGTGGCACAGATGGACAGGTGGTGTGCTTATCAAGGTTGATTTGTGTGGAAATGTGTATGGTAGGGACTTTAAAAATGTGGCACAGATTGACAGGTGGTGTGCTTATCAAGGTTGATTTGTGTGAAAATGTGTATGGTAGGGACTTTAAAAATATGGCACAGGTGGTATGCTTATCAAGATTGATTTGTGTGGAAATGTGTATGGTAGGGACTTTAGAAATGTGGCACAGATAGACAGGTGGTGTGCTTATCAAGGTTGATTTGTGTGGAAATGTGTATGGTAGGGACTTTAGAAATGTGGCACAGATAGACAGGTGGTGTGCTTATCAAGGTTGATTTGTGTGGAAATCAGGGTTGCCAGACTGAAAATCTGCCTTACGGCCAAACTGTGTTTGATTTACGGCCAAAATTCGGCCAATTTGTATCAAGTACAAAATAAACTATATAATTTAGCCAATTGGGCTATTTATCTCAATATTTGTTCAAAAATTGTATAATTTTTATTCCCTCTAGATTTGTCGAACCTGTACAAATACTATATAGGAATGCCTACCGTTATTATTTTATTTCATAACGTCATAATCAGCTTTGTGATTTGGTAAATGAGACAATTGATATTATTAATTCATTTACATATATATTTTTTCCCTTTATTTCTACTGTAGCGTAAAAATAAAATGACGTTTTGGCTAAAAACTTGACAATATGCTTATACGGCCAAATTCGGCCAGATTTTTCCGCACGGCCAAACTATTTTTTTCGCGTCTGGGGCGATTTTGGTACGGCCAAATTTCTGAAATTTGGCCGTGAAAAAGGCCAAATGGCAACCCTGGTGGAAATGTGTATGGTAGGGACTTTGGAAATGTGGCACAGATGGACAGGTGGTGTGCTTATTAAGGTTGATTTGTGTGCAATGGTGTATGGTAGGGACTTTGGAAATGTGGCACAGATGGACAGGTGGTGTGCTTATCAAGATTGATTTGTGTGGAAACGTGTACAGTAGGTACTTTGGAAATGTGGCACAGATGGTGCGATTAATAGGTATTTTTTACAAATAATAAATAAAAAATCTTACTATTCTTGCTTGTGGGGAAGGCAATACTGTTAGGAGTTGTGTCCACCACCGCACTGCCCTCGTTCCAGTCAGTTACGTCATTTGGCTCCTTGGGCGATGACATCACCATTCCACATATTGTTATGACGAGCATAATCGCTGATATTATCCTTAGTGCTTCATACCAGGAATATGTGGCAACAAGCGCCTGACGATATGAAGTGACAACTCTGATTGTTGCACATTGTAAAATGATCTATATGGTATTACCTTTTTTGCCCCTTTTTACCTGACATATTGGACTTACTTCGTCACTTAGACCGTTTTTTGTTTTTTTTGTAAGTCGGTATATGTATTGGTCGCATTGGGTGCCTCTAAATACTACAGGACCGCTTGGAGCGCTTGGATCGCTTGGATCACTTAGATTGCTATGGAAAGTAATTCTAACCCTGTCCCAAACACTAATCTCAACCCCAGAACTAACTTTAACCCTAACTCTAACATTAATATCATGGCTTTTGTAATTACTAAGTATAGTAAGCGCTCCAAGCGCTCCAAGCGCTCCAAGCGCTCCAAGCGCTCCAAGCGCTCCAAGCGCTCCAAGCGCTCCAAGCGCTCCAAGCGCTCCAAGCGCTCCAAGCGCTCCAAGCGCTCCAAGCGCTCCAAGCGCTCCAAGCGCTCCAAGCGCTCCAAGCGCTCCAAGCGCTCCAAGCGCTCCAAGCGCTCCAAGCGCTCCAAGCGCTCCAAGCGCTCCAAGCGCTCCAAGCGCTCCAAGCGCTCCAAGCGATTTAAGCGATCCATGCGCTCCAAGCGGTCCAAGCGCTCCTGTAGTATTTAGAGGTACCGGTCGCATTAACCATTCGGCCACACGACAACTCGACCGTACGTATACGCAACTTACTACAGTGACATTCCACTAAAAGAATTCTACGCGATTGTGGCATTAGACTAGTCTGGGTCAGGTTATGTACATGAGTGTTTTGCCAAATTACGAATGTGGGGATTCCCCTATCTCGCTACTGTAAAAAGCATCATGTACTGGGCTTCGCGTCAATGTGTCTCGTTTAACGAGTTATTGTAAAGGCTACGTAGACATTATACAAAGTCACCCTTGTCAAGCGTTTGACGAACAAAAGAAAAAAAAGCCAACAAAAACAATTTGACAAAAATAGCTTTTCAAAAGGGAACACAATTACCTGAAACAGCGGGGCGAACACGAATGAGATGACTGGTCCTCCAGTCGAGGTTATGCAGAATGCTAACGCTCGTCGTTCATCGAATATATTCGCAACAAGAACGTTTGATGGAATGTACGCCAACCCAAACCCAATACCTTAAATATTGAAGTAATTTAACATAAAATGTAATTGGGTACACATTTTTCGTGGGAACTGTAAGAGTAAAGGATAATTGGTGTTATTTAATATAGGGAATTTGCCAGAATGTCAAGTTAAACAAGTTTAGTTAAATTTATTCATTTTTTGCCCCAGTATTAAAAAATAGCAAACGAATCGATGCCGGGCACAGGAACAGGAAAATACGACAATATGAACAGTGGTTAAAATGCGTCATTTAATAAAAGAATATAATTAAATACATATAAGAAACGCGGCCGCCAAACCTAAGCGCAAAACAAAATTTAATAAATACCAAACGATATTGGGCCCTAAAAAGCAGTGTTCGTCAAAGCGCGACCAGTAATGTATATCTGCATATTGTTATTGTGTATTTCTTCGTCCTATTGTAATGGTAATGTAACGATTGCCCGTGTGTTAATCCCCTTTCGTTTTCCCTGTCTTTGGGATAAAATATAAATATCCTGTCCGTTTCCATAATTTAACAACTAATTAACCTGTAATTGCGCCGATTCCCACATATAGATGCACAATATTAGTCGAGAATGATGAGAGAGCGAATCCAGTGGAAGCGAGAAGACCACCGAACATCACAACGGGTCGCGGTCCGTATCTCGTGCTCAGTGCGCTGGCTACAACGCCTGAAGCGTGGAGCATGGCGAGTGAGATAGATGGAACCCATGATACCTTCGAAGGAAGTGTTGGAATGAAATCAAATCTAAGACCAGTTAGGTTGATGGGTTAGTGTGTCGCCCTTTCAAGGTTTGCAGATTCGAAACAGGTCGCTAGCAAGTCCCCTGTGTCATAGGGCAGGGCACTTAGTTTACATTGCATAATCTCTGCGGATTAATGCGTTCTACTAAATTAAAGCAACGTGTCAATCATACACAACACATTGCAATACCTCCGGTAACCGACGCGACATGATCTGACGATTGCCCGTGTCTTAAACATACATTTGCGTTTTGTCCATTCACAGATAAAAATAAGAATATCCTTACTTACCAAATTGCTGGTGGCGGAAAAGGCATCTTGAAAATGAATAAAGAAGATGGAAAGACTTCTCACAGTCCCGAACACCAAACCCTCGATGAAAAAACAACCAATAACGATCAACCAACCAAACCCACCATCTTTTCGCGTCGTTGGTTGGTTCGAGGGAGATTCTGGTTCCTGTTTGGTGTATTTCCTTCCGTTGTTAAGGTATTATAGTGGGTTGTCGGACGGTGAACAGAAAGGTTGTGGATCGAAAACAGTTACTATAGCTGGTTTATTCTGTGCTCACATTTTAGTGTATTTTGCCGGGATCCATTAAATAGGATGAGCATATTAGCAATTTATTCATCACATACAATGCGCAGAAATACTTCGGTATAACCTTTGGTGGGAACAAGGGTATCTGACTATGGCTAGCAATTGGTTACAATCACGTTCAATTTTGAATGATGATCCAGTGTCTCTGAATGATCTAACCAGCCACGCAAATAGACAACTGATGACTAAATTGCAGTGAAGCTTTCATTAATATATGTTCGTGCAGAAATATAAATAAGAACCGTGTTTAGACTGTGTAACAAATTTAATCTTTGAGCCTACACTTAGTAATTTCCACTGGATAGTATCAAACCACGTGTTAACAACCTATTTTAACTCATTTTGACTGCATTTTATGTTTCTACATGCAGATCTGTTCCCTGATGGCTACATAATTACTCTTGGTATATCTTATGCAGAGGATGCAATGTTATTTCTGCAAGCAAATCAATAATGGAATTTCGAGTTACCAATGCAAAGTATTCTTATTGATACACATAAAATTATTTAAACATTGTGTTTTTCCCTGATTCATGTTGCACATCTTTAACTGTATTAGAAGTTTGAAGTAAATAATAATGTCCAATACGGAAATATCGGCAACCGACATAAAGAATAAAAGGTTGGTCGACCAATTGTTTATTTTTATATTTTCTGGATAACTTGAATTTCTCTACTTTTTTTGTAAAATTCAAGAAACGTGGCAAACTATTACCTTGCCAGTTAGGATTCCTAAATGTTTCCACCTTATTAGATAACGCTTTCTACCCGGTGGCCTGGTGTCCGGCCATGGCTGTCACCAGCGTGACTCGGAAATAAAATAGAAAACTAGAGAGTGTCAACCACGTGTTTAACCACCACTATTTGTAAAACACCTGTTGTATGCCATATATTCATGCTACAGGGTCCCTAACCACATTTTGTATTTTATACACTGAGTATGTAGTTTGTTTCTGCAAGCATAAACGCATGGGTCCCATAGTTATTAAACCAAACTTCTTTTCCATGTGCAGTTATAAAAAGAATACGCGTGTGAGATTTTCGAACATTTTACCGCAAATGTTTTAATTTAAGCTTCTTGTCACGCGCTGTAGTATAATGAAGGTTAATTCCCAAAACAGCCCGATTGAGTTTCATTATTTCGGGGGAATTCCACTGGGCTTAGTGCATTAATTTCTGTTTTTACATATCTGAGTAATGTTATCAAAGTTAGGTGTTTGTTAGATAATCTAACAAACAGTTTTAATCCGTTTTGGCGACTCCTTGTTGGAGATGTCGGCGCAATATGGCATGCCTGTTACAATCATGGTTTTGAAACAAGTCGTAATTTTTAAGGTATTTCCCTAGGTATTGTATTTCTTTTCGCTCAATGGTAGAACGTCGGATAGGGTACTAACATTTTAGCCGACCAAGCGCTATGCCCTAAAGAGCTTATTTTAGAAAAAATACCGTTTTGGTTTTTCAACGCCCAGGGGAATTCCCCAAAATTTTGGTTTCCGCATAACTAGGCCTTGTTGTCTAACAAATGGCAAAGTTTTATTGCAATTCCATTACGTTTTCTAGTAGATGTCGGAGCCACAATCCATGCCTGTCACAATCATGATTTGAGAAAAAAAATACTTTTTAGGGTAGGCCTATTTTCCTAGTTATTTTTTTTAATTCTTCTAAGTGTTTTATCAGTGGCTAATGCACTCACATTTGATCAAATATAGTTTAAATTGGAGCAGCCATTTAAGCGCTCTGCGCAAAAAGCTAATTATTTTAAAAAATAACGTTTTGGTTTTTCAACTCACAGGGGAATTTCCCTGGGTATATTACCCAAAATTTTGGTTTTTGCATAATTAGGCCATATTGTCCAACAAATGGTAAAGTTTCATTGCGATTCCATTACTTTTTCTAATAGATGTCGGAGCCACAAGCCATGCCTGTCACAATCATGATTTAAGAACAAAATCTCATTTTTAGGGTATTTCCCTAGTTATTTTTTTAAATTCTTTTAAGTGTTATATCAGTGACTAATGCACTTACATTTTATCAAATCTAATTTAAATTGGAGCAGCCATTTAAGCGCTATGCGCAAAAAAAGCTAATTATTTAAAAAAATACAGTTTTGGTTTTTCAACTCACAGGGGAATTTCCCTGGGTATATTACCCATAATTTTGGTTTCCGCATATCTAGACCATGTTGTCTAACAAATGACAAAGTTTAATTGCAATTTTAATGCTTATTCTGTTAGATGTCGGGCCACAAGCCATGCCTGTCACAATCATGATTTGAGAACAAAATCTTATTTTTTAGGTTATTTCCCTGGGTATTTTTTTTAAATTCTTTTATGTGTTTTATCAGTGGCAAGTGCACTTATATTTTATCAAATCTAATTGAAATTTGGAGCAGCCGTTTAAGCGTTATGCGCAAAAAAATCTAATTTTTTTTGAAAAAATTCCATTTCGGTTATTTACCTCCCAGGGGAATTCCCCTGGGTATATTACCCAAAAGTTTGTTTTTTGCATATCTAGGACATATTGTCTAACAAATGACAAAGTTTTATTGCGATTCCATTACTTTTTCTAGTATATGTTGGGGCCACAAGCCATGCCTGTCACAATCATGATTTAAAACAAAATCTTATTTTTTAGGGTATTTCCCTCAGGTAAATTTTTTAATTCTTTCAAGTGTTATATCAGTGGTTAATGCACTTACATTTCACCAAATTTAAACAAAAAGAGAGAAGCTGTTCAAGCGCTATGCCTCAAAAAGCAAAATTTTTATTAAAAAATACTGTTTTGGTTTTTAACGTCCCAGGGGAATTCCCCTAGATTTATTACCCTAAATTTTGGCTTCTGCATATCTAAACTACGTGGATCTAACAAATTACCGAGTTTCATTATGATTCCATTACCCTTTCTGGTAGATATTGGGTCTACAAGCAATGCCTGTCAAGCGTTTGACGAAAAAAAAAAAAAAAAAAAGAAAAATAAAAAAACGGACAAAAACCAATATGTGTCCCATTTTTCCAAATGGGACCCATAATAAAACGGCGTAAAATTAAAATTTGTTTCTCACGGATTCGAAGAGAAACTATACATAGCAAACAACCAAATAAATTGATCTTTTTGGTGCAAAAAAAAACAAATTACAACTTACGTTAGTCTTGTCTCCTTGGACATATGATATATATTCGTTGTGGGTCGGGCCATTACTGGGGGAAAATAAGTTTGTTATCTCAAGACACCGAGAACTAAATGGTCAAGAAACCATCCCTGTGACCGCCGGTAATGCTAATCGGGTAGGTACCTATAGCCTAGGACAATTACAAACCAGCAAATTACCACCAGGAAAATTGCCACAATTTGCGATTTTTAAAGTATTTTACGCAGTAGACTATTTTACCTCGTAAATTTCACTTCTGTAATAAAACGTAACATTAGTGCTCACGACAAGAGTAAAATTGAGAGCAAAATCCCGCAACCGCAGTCAGCTCGAAACTCTCATATTATCCGACCAGTTAGTCTAGTGATTCAGTGCGACGCCTTTCAATCGAAAAGTTGCAGGTTCGAAACTGGTCAAAAACTAGTAGGTTGTGTCCTTGGGCAAGGAACTTAACGGACATTGCCCAAACCCAGCGGATTAGTGGGTTCTACCAAATTGAAGGAACATGTCTATTATACGCAACACTACAATGCAATATCGCCGGTAACCCCACGGTGGGCACGAGGTGATCTGACGTTTGCACCTGTGTTAACCCCCCTTGCTTTTTCCAATTTACAGGAATAAACATGAATATCCTTTCCTATCATATGGTGCGAGTCAGACATTGCGCAATCGTGGTAACAATGGTATAATTATGACAAGGTGGGATAATTGAAATTTGGAAGATAACCGCTTACTTCTGCAGGTTCATGGGGGAAATGTTGACTCCTCCTAACCCCACAATGTTAGATTGTGGGGGGATGGTCACATCTTCAGCTTCGCCCATCATGCAGAACCAGCATATAAGTGGGTTGGTACTGACTTAAATTATTATTCCTGGAAAAATATTGTGCTTCCTTTAGCACAGGGATCGGCAAAATTACAAGCAAGAATTTTTCACAAACAAGAGTCGTTGTACTTTATGAGTGCTTGCAAATCAAGGAATTTGTTGCAAAATTGCTTCATCGTGTATAGTTCTTATCTCATACTGAACATAGCTCTTTATCTCAATCTATAAAGTTGACAACCTAGCTGCTTTACATATTTCTTTAAACGATCGTTTCAATGTCGCATACTGTCTCTTTTTCCGGATATAAACATACTTTTCTTTATATAGAAGAGTATAGTATCAATTAATTTAACAGATCTAACGTAAAGAAAACGACTGAACTTTCTGTATTTTGTTATTAAATGTAAACTAAATAACCTGCTTTCAATTTGCTTGACAAGAAAACCCACTGAAAATCAAAATAATGTGTTGCATGTATGTTGGAAAGCACGGGTCCGACGTAATACTATTAAGCACCTAACCTCTGTAGCTGCTGTGTTTGACAGCTCGCGTTAAATCCATTGACGTAAGGGGGTATTTATTTAACGCTTTCTTGTCACAGACAGCCGGAATACTATGTAACAGAAAATATTGGATTTGCAAAGGTGATGACGACATGGGCAACATAATCTACAACAACTATTGAATTGTACCAAAGGTATAAAACATGTACGATGCCTTTTTTGACAATTTTATATTTGTATAGATATATTACATTTTAAAGTGGACAGGTAGCCTACTGTGCATATCAAAATTGTTTTCTGGTAAAACGTCAAAGATATAGTTTCGTGGGATTATGCCGCGATTATTTTTGTTTTCAAAAATACCCACAAAGATATAAAAAAATGGGGCACATAAAACACTTTTGAATTTTGAATTGTAAATGTATAAAAAATGTACCATATATGTTGGTAATATATAACGAGGTCGAACATTTTTTATTTTAAAATGGACAGGTGGCGTGCTTTTAAGATTGATTTGCGACAACGTAAAAGGTATAATTACTTGTGTGTACGGCCGTGTGGCCGAACGGTTAGCTCGACCGATACATATACCGACTGATATATAAAAAAACGGCCCAAGTGACGTGATAAAAAAACGGCCCAAGTGACCATCTTGGGTTCGAAACTTGTGTCGGTAAAGAAAGGGAATAATTACTTGTACGGTTGAAGTTAACGCGACCGATACATATACAGGCTCCTTTTCAAAAACAGTCAGAGCGACGAGCCCATCATGGGTTCGAAACTTGGCTTTGTTAAATGAAATAATTATTACTTTGTATTATTATTCAAAAACATATAAAAATAAAAAAATTTATGCACAGAAAACCCTTTTGACCGTATCGGCGCGTTCTTTCTGAACATTACGTTAATCGTGATCCAACAATAGAAGTTCGGTTGCCTTTTTTCTTTTTTCCTCGTCATCAAATTGTGACACGATTCTCCCAATGCTTTTCCTTGCGCGCCGATTCACGTTCTTGTTGTTCGAAGTTATGATTTCATGGATGTCGTTCGTGGAAGATGAATTGCGAATGCGTTGATCTGATCCGGAATTCCTGGGGGGAATTAATTTAAAAATTAGAACAGTGTATTAAAATTGTATAAAATGGTGGTGTTAAAAGTGTATAAAAGGTGTAGAAAAATGTGTAAAAGATATATATAAAAATGTATCAAATCATAACAAAACAAGCGGGCCTCCGTGCGCGTTTCAATAGTGTTTCCCTAAAAAGGTTTTGTGGGGTGGTTGGTACCAGAGGCTCAAGGTTCGATTCCCACCGCAAGTTAATATAGTGCGATGGTAACCGGAGGGGTTTAAGATTGATTCCAGCCTCTTAAACGCCATTGGCTGTGATAAGTAGTAATGAAAGCAGGATGGTGTTCGTTACCGAATAAAGTTTACAATTCAGTGCATTTTAGAAACAAACCAATCGAGAGTCGTCGACGGTCTGCATGCAGGGGAAAGGTTGCGGGTTCAAACCAGTCTCTGGATAGACGGTTGTGTTCTTGAAGAAAAACACAGGAGATATTATATAAACCTACTGGAATACTGGGTTCCACTAAAAACAATAATCTATTGAACTGTTTGCTTTTACCAAGTGTGGTAACCCATTTATGATCACGTAGTTTCTAAATCTTTTCACAGATCGTGTTTTTATGTTATTTGGTCGGGCTGAGTTTTGAACCCATGATGAGCTCACTACTAAATCCTTATTTGTATAATCGGTATATGTATCGTTCGCGTTAACAATCCGGCCACACGACCGTACATATCGTGTTACTCGACTGCATACACGCGGAAAATCAACAAACGCTTCACCTCTTTGAGGGGTCATTTAAAAACGGAAGTGACGCAGATGATAGGCGGAGAAATAGTTTCGAATTCCTGACACTGTTTTGTAATGAC
>CH002320.1:452139-466473 GCA_000149265.1 Ciona savignyi
GGGAATTCCCCCCCGAGAAGCGCGGTTTGGTAAGGTTCTTCGTCATCGGAAGTGTCGGCGTTGGCTGGAATGGGAAGGTAACGGGATCAAATCGAGAAACTTTACAACAACGCCGGGTAAACTAACACTCCCGGATATTAAACTGATTGAAAAGTGCTTTCTGTCTTCCAAAATACATGGTCATAATATTCGCATAGTTTTGTTTATCTTTATATTTACTTTTAATTTCTGTTGTTTTAGAATTTAGATTGTCCATCCGAGCTAACAAACAAACAATATGAAGGAAAACAATGAAAAAACATTCATCATTGATAAATGGCTGCATCAGTCGGGAATTCCCCCTTTTTTGGCGTCCATTAAAGTTTCCACATCGAAAGTATGTCAACTTACAAAGCTAAAAGTTTCAATTATTTTGGAGAATTTAAAAATCTAACAATATTGAATAAATGTCAACAACGTGACTCGGAAAAAAAATTTGGGGTGTATTTGTATTCCTTAATTGCACCCATGTTACCTCGAGTAAAAGCAGCATTTTTCTTGATTTTATTCTTTTTGAAGCCTCTGTCACAAGCACATATATACCAACACGCTCTATGCTTGGAAAACAAGCCGCAACACCTCGATTGCGCCTTTTTCTTCAGGTGCATATCATGTCCAGTCTGCAAAAATATATTTCCTGATTATGTGGTCAAGGTTTGTTTTGTTCAATTGATATCAATCTCTAATTCCACGTTAATGATATTCCGTAGCAAGTAAAGATGTGGCATCGATCTTTACTTTGACCACTTTCTGTCCGGGTTACTGTTTGTTTACAAGCGCGATTATAGTCGTAGTGTAGTCGGTTCGAAATCAGCTGCTAGTAAGGTGTTGGTATGTATGGGAAAAGAACTAAGTGGACTTATGGAATAAAGGACTCTACTAAATCCCATCCCAATCGTACATATTCACTACTAGCTCGGCGTTTTTATATTTTTATCAGAATATTCTGTCCTATGTCCATGGTCAAGGCATTTAAGCAAAGTTGCCAAGATTTTGTCAATTCAAATCATTCAATAGTTAGATAACATATACTAGACATATTACAATACTTATAACCCGGCGGTGGGCGCGAGGTAATCTGACGATTGCCCGTGTGTTGACGCCTTTCGCGTTTTCCTATTCACGGGTATAAAGCATGCATATATCCTGTACAACCACACAGTTCTATCATTATTACCTTCGCAAACGACTCTGCAAACTTTTCCAGCGTCTCCGTATTCTCAGCAAGTTGAATGAGAGCGCTCTCCCGCTTTTCAAGTTCCACCGCCACGTTATGCTGTGTGATTTCCTTCACTTCTTCCACTTTGTTACGTAACTGAACCATCTGTTCGTGTTCATCTTCACGGTTTGCCGGTCTCGGGTTAAAGTTTTTTAAGCTTTCCGAATCACCTGAATCAATTTGAAATTGAAAACAATCTTGATAGGAATAGCTCAGCGGTTGTGAGATGAAGTGTCAGCCCGGGGAGTTCCACTTCGAATCCCGTAACCACCTAGAGCTACACAATTTGTTTCGGTAGTATTATTTTGGATAGTCATGTTTATCTCGCGGTAAAAGAAAAGGCGTTAACTCACTAGTAATCGTCAGATTATCTTGTGTCCTCCATCGTTTTATTGAACCTATCGCAGAGTGCTGTATAACACTTTCCTTCAGTTATAGTAGAAGCATTTAATCCAGCGGGTTTAGGAAAAGCCCGCTTAGTGCACCCACTGACTCCAACCAGTACATGGTTTCGTTCCCACAACCTTCCGGCTGCATGTAAACCAGACGCTCTTACCGATTGAGTTATACGGCCGGGGAAAGTATTTAAATTAAAAAACGACTTAATATGAAAAGTCCTGACTTCATCTAGTTGGCAGAGGTTAAAAATCGTGCTTGCAGTAAACAAAGGAAAGGTAAATAACATATGTTGAAAGTCATACCACGAGAATGGGGGTCTCACCTTCGGGTTTCTTTTCTTTATTTTTCAATCGTTTCCATTTCTTTGCGAGTCGGAGTCTCTTCCTCTTCCGTCGTTCCCGGGAAGAGACAAGAACGGAACCGGTCCTTCCCTTCCGCGTGGCGGCTCTGTCCCGCGGATTCGATTTCTCTTCGATTTGTTCTTCGATTCTATCGCGTTCTGACGTAGCTTGTTTGGATGACGTAACATAGATGTGTTTCGATGACGTCGAACTAGTTTGCTCTGTAGGATGCGTTGTCTCTTTTGGAAGTTTGGTTCTCTCTTCCGGTGCTTTTGCTACCTCGTCAGGACGTTTGGTGACGTCATCAGGTCTTTTATTTACGCCATGCAATTTCTTTAAATCGCCGCTACTAAGTCGATTGGGTTTCAAACCCAGTGCTCCAGGCTTCGATGACGTCAGTTTCGATGACGTACTAGCTTCCTGTTTCAGCTGCGCGACGCGAGACGGGGATTTTTCCCGGGGTTTTCCCCCTCCGACCTCCAGAAAACTACTTGTGGCCCTGCCTTTTCGTATCGGCTCCACACGCCCGGTACTTTGCTGGGTCGGACTGCGAGATTTTAGTTCAGTCAGTTCCAAATGCTTTAAATTGTTGTTATCGTTTATTTCACTGAGGACAGCCTTGGACACGGCTCTCTCTCGCTTGCCTTTTAATTTCTTTGTCTTTTTGCTGTTTTTTCGCTTTTTCTCCTTTTTAATTTTTTTCTTTTTTCCTTTTAAATTGTCGCCTTTATCTGGAGTTTCATCGGAAAATGGGTTGTTTTCCTCCGGATATGACGTCGTCCTAATTTGTGACGTATGATCTGACGTCATTTCTGACGTAACACCGTTTGTCTCAGATGTCTTTTGTTTGTTTTTGTTCTTTTTAAACTTCTTTTTAAGTTTCATGTTGTTGAGTTGAATAAACTCGCTTAAGAAAAGTTGCTACTTTGTACCGTATTCTGTTCTAATAGAATGTAAAAACGTAAATGGTCAGTAAAGTTAAGTACGATAGGTAAAACCTGAAAAATCACTTCGATTATCTACATAGCCAACAGTGCGTTGCCTTTCAGTCGAAGGGTTGTAGTTTCGAAACTGGTCGCTAGCTAGTCGGGCATGTACTTGCGCAAGGCACTAAACATGAATATCATATCGTATCCTAACATATGTTATGTGCATATGCAACATTATGTTGTACTCAGAACTAAATTAATCCGCTTAAATTCATTAGATCACCGGTATATTACGCTCTAGTAGTCTAGTGGATAACATCGGAGGTTCAGGTATGAAAGGGCTGGGTTCGATATTCACCCTGATCACTGCTGTTGTAGGTTAAGGAATGCTTGTTGCCCGATTAATGTGGTTTCAAGTGGGTCGTAAAATACTACTTAAAAATATATACAACACACTGCAACTCCAACAAGCAGTAAATATGAGGTGATCTGACGATTAACCGTGTAACTGCGTATATCCACGTGCACGGAAACAAAATTCGTCTTTCAACCAATCCTAGCTTTTTTCCGCATACACATAGAGTAAGCATACATGGGGTGGGACCACAAAGTGCGTTTTAACATCGACAGCTTTCGTTATATACCACATGCTCACACCGGGTTAACGAGCCTCTTGTAGTGTGCTTACTTCACAGTGTGTGGTGTTTCCACGATTTTATAACGCATTTGAACCTGCTCGACCGAGACACCTGCGATAACCGCACAACTGTTAATGACTGAATACAGGGGAACTAAGAAAGGCCAAGTGGAATTGCCCGATGATGAAAACATTTAGTTCACTTAGTTATAAGAAATTGTGGTAGTAAATAAGAAATTGTGGTAACGCCTACACTTTACTACGCATTTTATGCCTGGCATAGAAGCCGTTGCTACTTTGTTTAACTGCACGGCAGACTATTACAATATTGACTTCAAGTTTGAGCTTTTTGTCCACGCTTCACGGGCCGACACCTTTCTTTAAAACTAATTGAAAATAAACAACAGCGTCTACGCCATATTACATTCTAACACATATTAAGTCTTTACCACGACTAGCAAGTATGGTCGCAAACTATATAACGAGTATCGTCGTTATATATTCCATTCCCTTTTACTATTGGTTATTTTAGGCATGTGGGGCTTTCCTGGTCATTTTAAACTCTGGTTTGTTGCTGTCTTTATTCTGTTAATAATTATTTTCATATTGGATGTCTGTCGCTAGAAACGTAAATCAACTGAACTGTGTCTTCGTCCTAGAAATAACGCGTGACTCCTACAGGTTAAATTTCCCACCTGCACTTAACATTTATGGAACACGGCGATATATTTAGCTTTAAAACGGTCGGAAACTTATACTCTAACACAAAAAAAGAGACTGTAGTAAATTGACTATTCCAGTATAAAAATACTGCAGCTCCTATATAGCTCTTTAACCTCGTCCGGACGAAAACACTATAAACTCGGTATTATGTTATGCTGAAACAGATGATTACTCATGCGTGTGGTAGTCAGTACGTCTACCCGAATTACCGTGCGATTCTGCTTCTCAACTCAACTGCTTCGCTCGACTTGCCTGTGGGCACGCTAACCAAACACGGAAGAATAGAATCCAATTTTTGACAAGTTCACGACGTTATTACATCGATTCGAGTAACTTTCTAAATAGAATTTAATCATTTGCATATCGTCGCCAAAACATTGTAGACCCAACCCATTTTTCGCCAAAATGTGACCACAACATTTCTTTTAAGCAAGTAAATACTATATTTAAATTTATTTTGCTTTGTTAACCTTAAACAATACAAAACCTTTTTTGTAACATCAGCTTTATCAGCATGTTAATATTTATTTTGTCTGCAAACAAAATGGTTTCTGGTAATATATTTGACTAAACAAGTAACATTGAACTTTGTAATTTACACAAAACACACTTTCTATGCACGGATTTCTAGAAAACAGGGTTTAAATGAGCTGATTTAAGAGGTGAACTCGCTCAGCGGTCCTTTATATATATTTGAATACGGACAGCCCACCCAGCAGGATATAAATACCAAATCTAATAGCTCCGGGTAATGGAATCGTTAGCGATTTTGATAACTTGATTTGCAAATAACTGCGTAATGGTGTTCCTACTTTCCAGTAAATCGTTTACTGAGTTTGCAGAAAGTCGTCAATTAATTGTGTCAATATACGGGAATTTTAGAAACACGTCATAAAATCCACACAATTTCGCACTCCCGTTTCGTTATGAGCTTATAAAAACAGAAACCGGATTTTTATTTTCGGTTTCGAGCGTTGTGTTTGCGCAAAATCGCGGGGATTGATAAGTCATTCCCATGTGTGTAGACTGAACAGAAGAACCAGGTTTTCAAACCAAGCAGATACTGGGATCGATACCCAGGGTAACCACTCTTTCCCTCGATGTAATTAAAGGCAATAGATTTAAAAAAGAATGATAATGAAATTAAATGACCAATCCGGTTAAATTCTACTTTCCAACAGAACGTTTTTAATATGGCATTACGCTGTCTTTATTGTTTCTGATTTTTATCGAGATTTATAGTTTCGAACCGTTGCTGCACTTGTAGCTAAGAACGTTTTTTTACAAAGAATTCTGTATATGTATCTGTCGCCAAACCATTCGACAACATGACTGTACATTTATTGTTTTACTTATATATAATTAAATTATACTCAAATTATATAAATTATATTTGTTTCTCTATATATTGTGGTTTTTACACGGAATTTTTCAGAAAGCCTGTATGTTCAAAAATTTCCCCCAGTCATCGTCAGGTTACCCGTGAACAGAGTCCATTGGAATTGCCGAAGCTATTTCAGTGTTTTATGTATGTTCGTTTCTACAGCTCAACCCATCAACTAGGTTAAAGCGTCAGACATTGTTTGTTAACACTTGAGCGCAACCGACTAAGCAGCCGCTGGATTCGACAACACAATTAAACCGACAAAATGGTCGTAAATTATAAAAAAATTGAACGGTAATATGGCCGAATGGTAAACGTGACTGATTCATATTATGCTCCCTATTCAAAAACGGTCTTATTAAGCCCATTATAGGTTTAAAACTTAACCAACCTAAAAAAAAATACAAATTACAAAAATGTATGGTGTTAACTTCAGCAAGCATATTGCCCAAATATGGCTCTTCAATGAAGGTTCGGTTCAACGACCTATTAACCTCAACAGTATGAGGGGAATGCCCGTAGGAACACAGCGATTGATTAATCATGTGGCCGAATAGCTAACGCGACCGATACATAAACCGACTCCTGATAGGTTCGAAGCTTGTGCCGGTAAAATAGGTTTTAAATACCATATACCGCACTCTCAAATAAGTCGGCGCAAGGGAATGACTGCCCCTACGGTGCCCGACGTATTCGCGATGTAATCTGAAGATTATCCATGTGAACTTGTCTTGCGTTACCCACGGGAATAAATTAATCGTTCTATTGTATGGTATGTTAACTGACAGTGGCACGAAACAATAGCCCTACTGCAATATCTTCGTTAACCCGACTGTGGCCACAAGCGAACCCTGGATAATCATATGCCGCAATGACTGTTGTCCAACCCAGGTGGATAATAAAGATGTTTCAGTTGAAATGTCCAAATATATGGAAATGTGTTAAAACTCTCAGGACTGCACAAAATAACATTGATAATGTCAAAATGTAATACATAATTACAAATAACAGAAAATACTCATTTTTGCAATATTAATAAGACAAATAAAATAAAACGAACGATAAAATATGTATATGTACATATAAACATGAATAATATATAAAAATAATCTTCATTAGCTCATAGATGATAATTGGGTTTTCCTTTGAAGCAAAATGAACCTAAAATCCCAGATAAACTTAAAAAGCGTTTTTAGATGATACTCAATAACGGAAATATTAGACCATTTACAAATCCTTAGAAAAACCAACGACTTTATGGTAAGAAGTTAATACTAAAATGTCTCCATCTCTGTAGTTTATATCTCAACACCATTGGGATATGGGCTGATAACATGACGGGTTAGGGGTTGATATACAATTTCGTATCTTCATACTTTTTAGTTACGACTGGAAAATGGAAGTTTAAACGAAATCATTGGCAGATTATTGGGGGAACAATATAAGATGGAATATGATGGAAGGGTATGGCAGGTGATAAAATCCACATTGAAGGCTTCAAAGTACGTTACAACACAGCATTTGTTAAGATCTGCTTTGTGCACACAGTCAGGTTACCTGAGCTATTGTTGTAATTCTATATATTCGATAACCCATGGGGTTAAGCCCATCAATATCACGCGGTGCTGGAACCAGGGATAAGACATTCAGACGACGGCTCTGGCAGTGTGCATGTGGTGGTGGCTCTGCTCATTCCCTCCGTCCTTATATTGGTCGGATGCTGAAGCTTATGACAGAATGTGAAGTATCCCAAGGTGGCGCCAAGGACAATGGAAATAGCAACGTACGCGTTGTACGTCATAACTGCGAGCATGAGTCCGTAACTCGCGATGATCTTGAAAACGTGGATTGCGGTTTGGAGAATGTGGTTTTTCGTTCTGTTGAAAATTCAATTGGGTTATTCGGGGATAGTTTGCTGAACACATTAATTTTCAGGTAGGCAGGCAGGAAACTAATTTTATCACTCGAGGATTCGTCAGTAATAACCAACACCAGCAAATTACCAGAGATTTTGTACTGTGTTATCATAAGCTGGTTTGTCCGGCCGGTTAGTCTGGCGGTTAAGTGCGACTGGTCGCTAGCTAGTCGGTTGTGTCCTTGGGCAAGGCACTTTACGGACATTGCCTGAATCCAGCGGATTAATGGGTTCTACCAAATTAAATGATTGTGTATATTATACACAACACACTGCAATAACTCCGGTAACCCGACGGTGGGCGCGAGGTGATCTTACGATTACCCATGTGTTAACCCCCTTGGTTTTCCTTTTCACCGGGATAAACATGAATATCCTATCCTTTCGATCAAACCAGGTTGGCTGATTACCACCCACCTTTCCCATCTCACATGTTCCAAGCTGTCGGTGACCTCAATCGAGTTTGCGATGGACAGATCGGACAAATCACTGCACACTGGAACCAGTGGGATTGCATGGAACTTGTTGTTTAGTGCGACGCTGAGCAGTCGAAAACCTTCGAAAATCACTGCCACGCTGAAGACAGCTGTTGGATTAATTCGTTTTACTTTGTTTGCTTGTTTAGTATAGAGGCTTTGGATTTTACACAAAACTATTTTTTTACAGTGTTATAACCTTATTTACTCGATCAATGAATACTGTAAGATTATCGGATTGCAGTTTGTTATACATGGTAACATGATGATGACATTGCTACAGTTTATGACAACAAAACGACAGAAAATTATAAAATGAAAGATGTATATGCCATGCTTTGTAACCAAACTAAATGATTACTTCTAACGTCATTTAGAGCAAAACTAAAAGGAGGAAAAGCAGGAAAACTGGTCACTAAAAGTATTCAAACTAATTTTTACCCTGCACTGAACACTACTTTCACCTCCAGAACTAACCCTTATATCCATATCCATGTTTAAAACCAACTCGAATGACCTAATCTTTATTTTAATTGTCAGTTTTCCGGCTCACCTCTTTCCCTCCCTTTAGTTTTCCCTGTCATTCAAAATACTATTATGCAATAAAAGATTTATATTGCTCTAAAGTATTTAACACATCAATAGACCAGGTAACGGGATTGTGGGCACAAAGAAGTGATTGCCTGTATTATAACACAAGGGCATTGATTGTATAGAATGGACGAATTACATCCCACCAGCCCTTGCATCCCTGCACAGCTACATACCGATGCATGTGAACACAAGACCAACCGCGCTGTTTACTTTCCAAGTCTCAAATAAGAAGTGAAGAGGTAAGTTCCACCAGGAGAAGTGTTCCTGGAAATATTACATTGTTAAGAAGATTTCATGCAAAGATATTCATGAGGGGGAAAGGGGTGTTCGGCAGAATACCACATGCCCACAGTCAGGTTATTGCATTGTGTTGTGTAGGCCTACAATGGTAACAGTTTTTATTTATTTTTTTGCTTAAAATAATTGAATTACAGAGTGCAAGCATCATTCTTCATGTTCTGCACTGAAAAATATGATATTTATGGGATACTCTGAGAAATATGATATTTATGGGTTTTTCTCAACTTTTGCAACATTTCAGTTTTAAACTCATAATATAAGCTAACCTTCTTGGTTCTGTTATGAGTTATGACCCTTCATATTTCTTAACTAATACACAGAAACATATGTTACAAATTATTGAAATTATCTGAAAAGTCAAACTTACCTCCATCATGATTTTGGTTGATAAAAATACTTTTATTCAAACATGGTAGTTTAAAACCTAACAACCTGAAAAATGTAAGGAGAGTCCATATCATGCGGCTTTCAAATATTATGACAATAATGACATTTGTGGGGTTGACATATAAAAAAAATTGATAAGATTTAATTCACAAAATCCAAATGATCTTTGGGAGTTTATGATTGAAAATACATAATTCTAAACATCTGTAAACATATATAACTAAGAAACGCAATTCATGCACTTGAGAGGTTTATTGTTATTTTTAATTAAAAAGTAAAATGCATTTATAGTATTGTTGTCATAAATAAGATGGAAATTGTTACCACACTGACCAAAAAGCACCTTTGAAATTGACATCTTTCCCTACACACCATATAAACCTGTATTTTCTATTTGGCTTCATCTATTATTTCAACTATAAGGTTTATAAAAATGTCTGCTACAAACCCTCTAAGGAGACTTTAAAAATTTTAACCTGATTGTCCAAAGCACAGGATGCAAGAGTTAGTTTTGAATTCAGCGGATTCCATTTTAATCGCTTGACAGCTAAGCAGTGCGACATATTGATGTTAAACTGGAAAATATTTTGAAATTCGGAATTTGAAAATTCTGCTAATTTAATGATCCCACTTTCAAGTCCATATGCAATAATGTATTTATTCGAAAGAATCTGAGGACTGAAAGCCACAGCTGTCACTGCTTCTTTACATATTTCAGCGCAAACTTTATCTACACTGTTCGTTTCGTTCTTCCAAATCATGATTTTCTTATCACGTGAAGCGGTGATGAAAAAATTGGTGTCATGCGACCATGAACAAGACCATATGATTCGTGAGTGACATGTCTTCTTATCACTTTTCGCATGAATACTGAAAGTTGAATTTTCGATTTTATGCAAAATCCAAGTTCTGTCCCTTGAAACTGACAACAGAAATTTCCCATCAGGTGAGAATTCCATCTGCGTAACAGTCAGCGAATGTCCATGAAGTGTATGCAAGAGTTGGTATGTTTTCCCGCACCAAATGATTATAGCAGCGTGCTGGGTTTGAGCAGACTTTGCCGCAGATGCAATAAGCAACCCGTCAGGGGAGCAAGCGACGCAGAAAATTTCGTAAACATGACCGTAAAGTTTCGAAGCTTCCGGCCAGAGAGTGTTCTGCAGAAGATGGGTCTCAGGTGGCGGTGTTGTCAGAACAGCGGGAATGAACATATTCTCAATGTACTGTTCCGAGCGGTCTTTTATTTCTTCACTTTTGCTGCCAGAAAGCACAGCTTTGTTAGATAAGCCTAGAGCGGGAACAGTGGCTCCTTCAGGTTGGTTGCATGCTTCAGGGGTGAGGTCGTGTCCTGTTATTGTTTTTAGGTTTTCCAGGAAATTTTTTGGCGCCTCAAAAATACGCAGAACTTTTTCGTCGGCACCAGATACGAATTTCAAAGATTGCATCATGGAAATGCAAGTGATGTCATAACCATGGATCTGTGGTCTAGCGATTTCATGCCACGATTCAAAATCAGGATTTTCGCAACCGGGAACCCATTTCGAGAAGACCCTGGTAGTCTGATCATCTCCGGTGGACAGTAAATACCTCCCTGAACCTGGCTCCCAGGAGATATCCAAAACAGGAGAGCTATGGCCTGTAATAACCACCTCGGGAGTCCAGTTCCCACTATCCCGCAACGCCCATGAATGCAATGCACCACTGAAACTGTGCGCGACAATCTGATCTCCATTACTGTTGCACTGAGCTCCATAGAAACCCAATGTATTCCCTCCAACCTCCCCCACTCTCACCTTATCGATCCAAATCCCAGAATCTGAATCAAATTCCCAAATCACAACTGTTTTATCAATGGAAGATGACAGTAGTTTAGAAGTGTTATCAACACCCTTAAACCAGTTCACACTATAAACCCAATTCTCATGCCCGGCCAAAACTGCTTCAATTCGAACAGAATAAACAGTCTGATTCACCTCAAAAATTTGCCGTTTTATTTCGAGCTCATCAAAGTCTTGTTTTTGAGAATTTTTTGTTTCTGTAATATCCCACAATCGTATAAACCCATCCTGCCCTGAGCTAGCCAAAACCAGTCCATTACAAGTGTTCATGAAATCAACATCTCGAACCCAATCTTCGTGCCCAGCCAGTTGTAGTTGCAATTTAAACAAAATCTCATCTTCCTTCCTAATCCCCTGTTCCAAAGTGTAAATCCGAATTTTAAAATCATCACAAGCCAACGCCAAAAAAGGGATCTCCGTGTTTGGCAAAACGTTTAGCGAAATCCCGAAAATGAAACCGTTTTTAAAGTCAATTGTTTGAATGCATTCAACACTTCCCACATCGTTACAATGATACCAGATTTTCACCAAGGAATCTGCCCCGGTTGAAACTATAAGATATCTATTATTTAAAACCAAACCATCCATAGATGTTATTGTTCCACTGTGTCCATTTAGCTCTGTGACAATTTCAGCATTTTGGTCAAATGTTCCATTTTTTATCCCAATTTTCCAAACCGCAATGGTGTTATCTGCCGATCCAGAGAGCAAAAATGGAGTTTTAGAAAATTCCCCGTCGCTTAATTTCCGAAGCCACTTGACGCAGCCAATAGGGCCTCTATGGTGGTTTAGAGTAAACACTTTATGTCCATTAATCGGCTTTCCACCAGTCAACTTCACAGGTTCATAAATTACAACCGAATTTGAGCTCCCAAAGCTTATGATGTCATAAGGCCCACAGTCCAAACAATTGGGTGATTTATTACAACACAATGCAGTGTGTTCTAACTTTACTCTGCAATCCATTTTAGGAAAATATTCCGTTTGTTTCTGCAATGATAATAGATATATTGTTCATTATATAGGGTCTCACGGACGGATAATTTTAAAGCTTTATGTTACGAACTTTAACAATAATGGCAAAGACATGTAAACCAATACATTCCTGGTATGAACCTAGGAAGGAAGGGTTGGTAATCTGCCATTCTAAAATAATATACAGATCTTGACAAGAGCATAGCCGAATAAATGTATTTACAATTCTGAAATAATAATTTTTCTGAAATAATAATTTGGAGGAGGAAAAGTGGGAAAGAGGAAAACTGCTTACTAAAACTATTTAAACTAATTTAAACCCCTGCACTAAACACTAATCTCAACCCCAGAACTAACCTTAACTCCAACCTCATGTTTAAAACTAACTCTAATGTCATAGTATACATCAGTGGTTCCGCAACTGGGCGCCGCGAGACTTTGCCAGGGGTGCCACGAAAGCATGCGGAAGTTGCTGTATTCTATTGTTTTTCTCACAAAAAGTACAGTACATGTGCGTTACATCAGTTTGTTGTTTTAGTCTGGTGTGCGCCAGTAGAACGTTGTTTGAGCCCGGTGTGCAACCTCATACACTGGCACATGGCATACAGTATTCGTTTTACGTGTTAAAAATCCCGGTGACCAGTCAACTGAACCCCTTACAACAGAGCCCCCTACAACTGAACCCCTTTACAACTGAACCCCTTTTAACAGAACCCTTTTAACTGAAAAGGGGGGTTCAGTTGTAAAGAGGTTTAATTGGAATGGGTTCAGTTGTAAAGGGGTTCAGTTTAAAGGGCTTCAGTTAAAAGGAGTTCAGTTGTAAGAGGGCTTAATTGTAGGGGTTCAGATGTAAAGGGTTCAGTTGTAAGGGTTCAGTTGTAAGGGGTTCAGTTGTAAGGGGTTCAGTTGTAAGGGGTTCAGTTGTCATGGAACCAAAAATCCCTTGTACAGTGTCATCTCCCACTATTTGCTGGTAATGCATTGTTAATCGAATAATGGTTTGTAAAATAACTGCTTTGCATTAATTGACTCTTTGTCACTTTAGTGAATAGTATTAAAGAGTTTGAATGGTTATCCAAATCCGTGCCTAGTCTGGATATACAATACTTAGTTTGAAAATTTTGGCCTTTTAAGGGAGCCGCAAGGTTTAATAAGTTTTCAAAAGGCGCCGCCAGCAAAAAAAGTTTGGGAACCGCTGGTATACATTTTAGTGTGCAGTTTCCCTCCGTTAAGTTTTTCCCTAAACTAATGCTGTAATAATCAAAAAACTTCTTTTAAATGTTAAAAACAATGGACAAATAAACACAAGGAATCAAATGACAAACATCAGCCTTGTGGCCTTGTGGGTGACTCTAAATACCCGGTATGGGCAGTATGGCCACGGTACCTCTAAATACTACAGGACCACTTGGAGCGCTTGGATCGCATCGAGCGCTTGGATCGCTTACTATTCTTCGTAATTACAAAAGCCATGATATTAATGTTAGGGTTGGGGTTAAATTTACATGTGTCTAGAGACAGAACGGTAGTCTGATTTTTCTCCGCTGGATGGCGCTATTTATCAGCAGTACTAAAACGGGGAGGAGGAAAACTACTCACTAAAATTACGGACACTAATTTTAACCCATTCCTGAACACTAAACTTAACCGCAAGACTAACACTAACTCTAGCCCCATGTTTAATACACCATTTACGCATTTTAAGTAAATAAAGTTTACAATAAAAAAACTGCAAAGAGATCGATTACTTTAGCCAATTCTTGGACAAATTCCAAATATGCTCAGACAAGCTGAATGCGGCGTTATGATGAAGTTTGTTTATAACTAAGAAACAAAAGAGTTTAAAAAGCCGAAAAAAACCTCCCCGTCGGGGAATTGAACCACAGTCTCCCACGTTACAGGCGGCGACACTTACCACTATACTAACAAGGAATACGATTAATAACTGCGAAAACTAGTATAAGACCACTCAGTCGCGGGTGCCTCTAAATACTACAGGACCGCTTGGATCGCTTGGATCACTTAGATTGCTATGGAAAGTATCTCTAACCCTGTCCCAAACACTAATCTCAACCCCAGAACTAACTTCAACCCCAACCCTAACATTAATATCAAAAATAGTCACTCCCCAGATAATTCCAAAAAAATAAATAGCGCCACCAAGCAGAGAAAAATCAG